>BGZK01001756.1:0-110509 GCA_005406025.1 Eumeta japonica
CTTTCAACGCACTCAGTATTCTTTCCGACTATTGGCTGTTCGTCTTTTGATTTCCTTAGATACACAAATCTTTGTGTGAAATAATCTGTAGTAAATATGTACATTCTTCCACATATCTAAGAGGTTGGGGGTGTATTTAGATTTCGTGAATGTCTGAATCTCTTGGTATTTTAGTTTTGTCTACGTTTAGATAAAAAATTGCAGTGGCATTATTCAGGTCATATCATTCTACATTAATTTCATAGAAATTGTTGTTCAGAGATTTTACAAGATCGCCTTATCTCAAACATAAATTGAAATGGGGAATATTAGATCCATTCGCTTTATGTATCAACCGATTGCTATATACTTTATTGTCATTGTAACTAAAATTGGTAATTAATTTTTTTTTGTTGTCACTTTGTAAGGAAAAATAATAAAAGTGTTCAAGAATTTAATTCATATTCCACAATAATTTTAAATTTGAATTTTCACTTCATTTAGAGAAATTATTATATAAAAAATCAAAGATATACACTTTATGGATATGGTAAAAAATTTTGAAATTTATCATTTTTCAGTAGTAAATTTAGAAATTTATCATTTTTCAGTGGTAAATTTAGAAATTTATCACTTTACAGTGTTTATTTCTATTGTATGGCAGCGATATTATTATTTATAACCCTATGTATTGTATTTGACATAAATTTTATTATCATATATAGACAATAAGAATTACACCAATGATGTTCAAATGTAAATAAAACTAATTAAAAAAAAATTGATTTATTAGGATCTAATTTCACCAATTTTAGGTAAATGTTCAAAATTAACAGGACTGAATTGATAACTATTTTGTATAAAAAAAAATATATATATTTTCTATGAAAAAATTAACTGTAAATTAATGACTTATATTCACCAAACAATGTTAAAAATTAATAGGACAAAGGAAAAGATTTTAAATTTCAATTAATTGCCTGGTAATTGTTAACATAGGTTTGTGAAATTGAAAATTGTAATTGGTGCTAAGTACCACAATTACATAGACTCAAGATTTTTTTTTCTTTTTTTTTTCAGTAAATTAATCAAAAGAGACAAAATGGATTAGAGTTTCTTTCAATTGAAATGCCCTATGAAATATGTTTATTTTTTTATATCATGTACATTTGTTATTACAATATTGATTATGATATTTCAAGATGAGCGTATTCCATCAATCTTTTTTTTATTTCGCTATAATAAAGTACAGCTTTAACAACACCTGCAAAATTCTACTGGAGTTGCAGCATAAAGTTTCCCCAATAATGGATATATATATAATACGCTCGCAGATGTCGCGTCGCCGCAGCGCCCTCGCCCGTAGAGCTACCGGTGCTATAAGACGCGCCTCTGTCGCGTCGGACGCGTCAGACGTTGGTGCAGACACCGACTCCGATGAACAATGGACGGAGCTCGATGATGCTTGTGAGTATATGCAAATACGTATATTGAAATAACAAAATATGCAATTTATAATTAAAGCTCTTGGGATTTAATTGTAATGAAATCCCATTGTGACGAATCAGTTAAATGATTGTCAGGAAATATTCTCTCCACTGAAGATGTGGTACAAGGCCAAGCGATGATGGTTGAATGTGAGTGTAATACCTTCTGGTATTATGCAATCAGCATGCTGTACATGTGATGTACTGCATTAGCACAAATTGTTTTGAGAGGAACCATTCAAGATTGACAGTACATTTATTCTATATACATTGTATTATTATTAGTAATAATATGTGCTACCTTCACTAAATTCATATATAAAGTGGTGGAAAAAGGTTTTTTCTATTTTGTGTACAAATTCAAGATAATTTTCATTATATTTAATTATAATATGTACGTATGCCATTTTGTAGGTAGTAACATAATCCGATTGCTGTAGAAAATTTAGGACTTTTGTTCAAAAAACTGTGACGAGTAGTTTTGACGGTCCTCTCTTGATGTTAATGTAAAACACTCTAAAGAATTCTGGAGAGACCGAAGCAGGCGAAATATGAGGGTGCAAAGTCAGGGCTATATGGTGAATCTATTAACATTAATGTGTGAACCAAACTCTCCAATATTTGCTGAGTGGCTAAAAAAGTGTGTGGTCTGGTATTATCATGGTGGAAAACCACCCTGTTCTGTTGGTCAATTCTGGCCGTTTCTTTTTTCTACTTTTTGCTTGAGTATCATTAGTTGTTGGCAATAAAGATTCAAATTGATAGTTTTGCCCGGCAATAGAAGCGCATAAGCCTTTCTAATCCCACCATACACATAGCATCAACTTATTGCGATTTAATCCGGGTTTCTCTATAAACTGGAGCTTGCTTGCCTTTTAACCATGATTTCTTCGCACATTCTTGTAGGTAATCTATTTTTCATCACCAGTGATCAATCTTGTCAAAACCGGTTCTATTTCATTACGTTTCGATTGATAATCTCAAATGAGTAACACAATTCATTAGATTTTTTTCAGTGACCCCATGTGGGACCCAAGTATCGAGCTTTTTTTCAAATGGGTCAAAACTTTTTGTGGTCAGTTCCCAGTTCTTCAGCTATGTAGTAAAAACTAAGATGCCAATCTTGCTCTACTTTTTTCATAATAGCATTGACTTTATCTGTAACAGGTCGACCAGACAGGTTCATCTTTGACATCAAAATTACCAGACTGAAAACACTTGAATGAGTTTTTATTCTACTCTTACCGACATTGCATTAGGTCCATAAACAGCAAATTTTTTTCACGGCTTGTGTCGTATTTTTTCATTTTTTAAAATAAAGCATCGAAATGTATCGAATTCCTATATAGGATTCTCTTATTTTGGTGGACAGAAAAACATTACAACAATCGCATGACACTATTCTTACTTTTTTTTTCAATATCATCTATTTAATGGTACCAAAACTAGCCAAATACAAATAGCATAACCAAAAGAATTTTAGTGCAACTTTTTACTTATAAAATATCAAAAAACTTTTTCCCCGACCTAATACATATGATAAAAATTCCAATGTTATATATACATACAGACTGAGGTACGTACTGATATTGATGCAAATACGAGACAACTGACTCTAGGTCACCAGTGTGACATCATTGATCACATTATTTGCAAAGTGTATTTATGTCTTTCTAACTAGGACATAGCATTATACACATCTGGACGTCTCGGGTTTTCAAATTGTTCTCGGAATGACAAATCTTTCTATTAATAAAATGACATTGGTGTCTTTAGAATATTTATAATTTTCATCGTATCACTTAATTAACAACAAATATATTCTGTTTAATTATCAAAGGAGAATACTGCAAGGTTACATACACTCATATTCATAAGATTTACCAAAACCTCAATGTGAACTTCTCGAGATACATTTTATCGACATGGGGATTATAACCAACCCATTTTCATAAACAGCACTGTACTCTCACCTATACTATTGCACTTCTATTTTCAAGATTTTTTCATAGAAAATAACATGGCATTGCATCAATGATGTTCATGAATATGGGTATTAGTAATGTCTCCGAGTAATGCTTTAGTAGAGTAAAGCATTCTTCGAAAACAGTATTATATAGGGCTGCACAAATATAAATATTATTATCATGGACGTATTAATTATAATGAAAATGCAATAATAATAGTGCATTAATTTTGTATTAAAACAATTGCTGCGCTACGTGACAAAATCGTCAATTACATTTTGCCGTGTAAGCCGATTTGCTGATGTTGAGAGTTAAATATCTTATCAGCATTTTCAATTCTGCGAGACATGTAGTTTGATGAGTATTGTGTATGATTTTATTTTTGTAGGCTCCGAAAGTTCATCGGTGAAGGAAGGTGCAATCAGTGCCGAAATGGACTGCAATGGTTACTCGGATAAAGGCCAGCAGGTAAGCTATTGTATTACTTTTTTTTTTCCTTTGCAATAGTTTCTTTGTATAGTTCATCTTCGGTTTTTTTACTAAATCAACGGCCATAAAATAAGGATGTTCTGACAGGAGAAGGTAATTCAGAGATTAAATGCTACTCTATGCATTTTCGCACACATTAGTTTCCCTGTCTTCTTGCTAGGCCTTCTTCTATGACTTTTGCCTTCTGTCGGCATCTGGAGGTGAATTGCAATACTACCCATCCCAATTCTGCCTATCTATTAAATATGACAATGACAACATTATTCCGTGTTGGTGGTAAAGGTAGACCATGGAGTATATTTGGCGAGAGAGGCTTAGCTCATATTTCTTTCAGAACAATTGTACCTTATCTTCAATATGATGTAATCCACGTATCATCGCATGTCATTCATGGAGTAACATCAACATCACATCAGCCCCTATTTGAAGCCCCTGTACTCGTGTACCTTTACAAGGTTTACATTCATAGTATACGTTTGAACTTGTAGGCCTTATACTGAGGTTCTTATATTCAACTCTTAACTCATAAGTCTTACATTTCTATAACCTATTTTCACCTATTTTATTGACATTATGCTTTAGCTATCAAGTCCAGCAATGTATTTGTTAGTCAATAATAATATCCTGCTTTACACTATGTACCAAATACCAACAGATATCTTATATCAATGTCTTTCAGGAAAAATAGTGCACAGTTTTAAACTGTAATTGTAATATAACTTACAGCAATGTTGTAATTTTTGCCAATCATAATAATGTGCATGCTGTAAGTATCTTATATATAGATTACAATTCAGAGTCTATTAAGAGTTTATGTCTATAATATAAATATTACGTTTGTATTATTTGTATCCTAATAGTTGAAAAAATATCATATTTTTCACATGCAGTTTTTAAAACATAGGCATTGTAGTTATTTAAAACTCGCTGTTGTTCATGGCCACCTTCATACCGAAATAAACTATGAACATCCTTTCAGGAAGCCGAAGCTCCGCCGATGGGCCAGTTTCTGCTGCCGCTGTTGAGCGAAGTTGGCGGCGCAGCGCCCAGCACTCCACCCCCACCGGACCACTTCCTCATTAGACATGAAGATATACTCCAGGTGAGGTTATGACTACAACTTTTCATTAGCCCTATGGCTGATATCGGGTAATTCTACAATATTATGAAAAGTTTGAATTATATTTTATTACACAATTCAGACTGATATAATATAATATAAAACTACCTGTTTGTTTAGACAGCTCTAATCATTGAGAATTTTCACATACATGTTAATAAATATTTACAATATTACATTAAGCATATGAGAGTGAATTTGAAAGCATATCTGCCTTCGCTATAAGGTAAACAATAGTCTCACATTTTAACAAACATACATTTTATTTATGTCTAATTATTTGCTTGTCCATTTGTCTTACTAAATTTTTTTAAACCACTCTCTTGTATAATCATTTTTAACACTTAAGTTGAAATGAACTATACAAACGTTTGTAAATATGATTTTAAATAAATTTTAAAATCAGAATTATTTCCAAAAAATTATAAGCATTCAAATAAAAATATAAGTTTAAAAAAAATTCACTCAAATAAATAATATAGGCAAAAATTTATTATATTAATACTTAGAAATGAAAAGAACATGTAATTTCCTCTTATTGAAGTTACAATGTTAGAAGTACACTTGAACAAATATAGACAGTCGCAGTGTCCCGCCTAATTATATATATGCACAATTTTTTTTTTCTGTGATTGTAAACCAGCTACTTGCTTCGGCGGAGGATGGCGACCATGTGGAAGTCCCCGACTGCGATGACCAGCTGACGACAGACGAGCCCACGGCAGCTCAGTGAGTGACATGTTTACTTTAACTCCCAATCAACCTAGAAGAAGTAATTCACAATTTCGCTGACATACCTAAATGTTACATGTTACAATTCAGATCACTCTTCAAGCGATTAATTCTTTGCCACTGACAATGAATTGTTAAATCAGCAATTAGTTGTCTATATGGCATGAGTGCAGGTCGGATGCAAATTCCATAAATATAAGAGGCCAGTATGCAATATGGCTTTTCTTTGGTCATTCACGGATCACAGTCTGATGCCTAGAAGTGATATTCTCTATTTATTTTAATATCGAGTATATTACATATACTAGGTCGGAGAATTGCTTACTATAATGTCTATTTTGTTTAATATTCCATAGCAAGTTGGCTAGGGTATAAAACATTCCTCGTTTGTGTAATATGAAAGTGACAGGAATTCCAAAATTTCAATAAAATTTAATTCAAGATAATAATTTGATCAAATGTTTTATGCATGAAATTGGCATTCAGAACTATCAAAAATCATCATTATTTGAAGTTCACCATTGTACGAGACCAAATATAAGGTACAATGTCCGTCCGGCGCGACTCACCTTCGCGCAGACGTGAGTGTTCCTGCTAACGGTTCACTTCCACCCGCTATTAGTTTATACCGTAAATCTCTTAACCCGCCTTTCGTTATCCGTTGTGATTGCGCGCTCGCGCACCGATCGTCCGCTTAAAGATCCGTTACGTTGTATGTCAAATGTGACGTCGCTTCCCGCGCTTGTTGGCCCACTCGTCAAAAATCTGTTCTCTATGTCTTATCTAGGAGGTCAAAAGGCATAAACAACTATGAATAAGTTATATGACACCGATATAACCACACTATGTTTTTTAAAGATATCATCAGCATTCATTTACCTTATTGTATTTTAAAACATTGATAATTTTTTTTTCTGCACTTTTCAAACTTTGACAAGTTTATATTTTTATCATAGATAGTTCGTATACTGTGCTATTTTTTTGAATAGATGACATGACTGACAGACATGTAATGATATTAAATACACTGCCATTTTAAGATGTATTCATAGAATAATGGTAATATTAAAAAATTGTAGATTTTTTGTAAAAAAAGAATATTAGGTGGTTATTTTATATTATGCATAATATTCACATATTTAAAAACTTTGTGTCATTTCATATCGTACTTAATGGCTATCATAAAAGACGATTCTATCATATGAAAATTTATCAGAACGGATTCAGTAATTTTTAAAATTGACTTTACTTGTACAAATAATTCTTAACATTCGCTATTTTTAGTAAAATCATTACCTGCGTTAGTTGACAACAGGGTGAGAGGTTAACATCACTTCCGACTTTGCATGGTCCACCTTTTGATATTAGGCATTCTGGTCAAATGCACAATCTGAAAAATTGTTTGTGTGTGTGAACAGGGAACCGGGCGGCGATACGAACGTGCCTGTTTCGCCCGATGAGGAGGCCGCCGTCATCCGCTACGTGTACAACTTATGTGGTTAGTCTTAAACTTCTATACAATTTTATGAATATTAGAAAACTGGCACCTTAAAAACAAATTAATTTTTTTCATCTTATATATATATATATATATATATATATATATATATATATAAAAGATGCTAGTCACGATCAAGGTTTCTTTATTGCAATTTGTATATTTATTTTTGAATAATTCCAATTGGCATGTACTCATATTTTGCATATAAATATTGTTTAATATAATATTTTTGGTTTCTGACCACATGCATATTTATGGAAATGAAATATTTAATGATTAATAATATTCAATCGTCGCAAATTATCACAATAATGCAAATTAATCGGAGCAAACTATTGAATCCCTTAAATTAATTTCTCACCATCAACTACATGGCAAACTTTGTTTATATATATCCTGTGTTTATCCAGGAGAATTTTTTTTATACATCCTATTCCATCAATCAATTTCTATTGTCGCACAGAACGTCTGTCGTCGTATGCAGAAGCTCCAGTGCTCAAACCAGTTGCCGAATGGCTGCTCGGAGCGTTCCAGTCTTGGTGTGACATCAGTGTTCTGATGTACTCCATGATGGGGATAACCATGCTTGTGGAAAACTTGAAGTATGTTTATTTTAAGTACGAGATCAACAATTACTATGTTTGTTGATCATCGTCATAGCTTAATTGTCAAGAATGAATAGCATACACTCGCAATAACACCTCGGACGTATACAAATTTTCAATGTAAAATACTAATTGATACATAACAAAAGTTATAATTCAGTTTTAGCATATCAGTGTATTATTTTTGTGATATACATAGGGTATTGGAATCTATAATTTGGTCAAAAATATTCTTGATAAATATCCTGCCGTTTCTATATAATTGTTAAGAAGTCTGTAAACATTATGTCTATTATTATAAACTATTAAAATTATTCTAAGGTTCTGTAAACAAAGAGCAACTTTCCAAATGATAAATGTTGGATCTGTAAGGATTAATGGAAAAATAAATAAAAACAATACAATTTAAAAAAAAAATTGAGTGTAACTTCTTTAGTTATTGTTTCATACAATTTTCAAATATAAATTTGACATTTTAGTATGACCTACTATTCCATAGACCATGAGAACCGTTACCGCTCCTTGAAATAGACAATTTTATTTTTAATTTAGAAAATTGGGCTTTAAACAATGTTGAATTTATCTTCAATTTTTTACTCCATTGTTGTATTAGGTCCATTAAATATACAATAATACTTCTCACACTTCTCTCCCAGTTCTAAATTCCATAATAATATGAATATATGTATATTAATATTTTTGCAATTATTTAATTATTTTGAAGCTAAACAGCGCGGCGTGAAGAATGTACGAGTAATATTGCGCTAACCGATATCGTAAAAATATATACTCCGCAAAAAAAAAGTAGAACGGATTTTATTGACGCAGCGCAAAAAAAATATCTCCGTTTTCGCTCATACAGCAAAATGAAAATAAAGCGGTCAAGGATGATGTGTGTGACGACGCGCGCGCATGCCGATGACATGCGCTGTTCTCGATTTATTTTACATCTATTTAGCGGTCAATGTATTTGAATAGTGATATTCTGTTAAAATTAATTAACTGAAGAATGTGTGAGTCAGATAAAATAATTCATGCAATGACACGAAACAGTGCAGCTATCGCACCGATATCTTCGAGTTTATACATGACTCATACGTAGACGTGACCATAGCTTGCAATTTATCTTAATTAAGTCTTGGCTATACTATTACTCGCTGTGTTAAAAGCTACTGGTCATAACGTTTGGCTTAATATACTTTGTTGCTATTATTCATGTCTTTATTGTAAGTAAGCCTGAAATTCCAAATATTAATAAATTTTAACTGTTACTGGATCACAATTATCTTATTATATTTACTTTATGGCTGTATATCATTGTTGTTTTAAAATATTTTAATGGACTGATTTATATCTTGAAAAAGTAGCCTGTTAGTAATTATATAAATTAAAATGTCAGTGATGAGCTCATTATTGTTTGTTTTCCAGTACTGAATCTAATGAATGCTCACTCATATTTGAATTTGCATAGTCATTGATATTCAACTTTTTCAAGACACAAACTAGTGCATAAGTTCTTCATATATATGTTTGGTCATTTTTTTAATTCCAAAAGAAGCATATCTGAACCGATCTCGTTGGCTTATTGTCGGTGACCATTTTGCAGGTGCGTGGACATGGCCGACGACTGGCTGTATCGGGCGCGCTTCGGCTGCCACTGCCGGCTGTGCCTGTGCCTCGCGGACAACGCGCCGGCGCTCGCCCGCCTCGCCCACCGCGCTCTGACCGCACTCGCCAACGGTGAGGACAGAACACTCGAAACTGGGCCATTTTGTAAACGAGTGAATCCTTTTTGATATTATCAACCTGATTAGAAATTCAGCACTATGCTGCGCTATCATATTTTAATTTTGTATTTGTCTATAAATACATTTCGTAACTAATCTATGCTGCAATAGATGTATTTTGTTAGTATGAACACCTTTTAGTATAAAATCTAAATCACAAATGTTATTATCATTTCATCCAGATAGTTATTAAAGAAACCCTAAATTCTCATCACTTTATTAGAAGACCTGCACTTTTAGAAAAATCAACTAGCAGTTTAAAAAGAATTTGACATTATTAAAATTGTCTTGTATTGTAGTTTATTATGTACAAACTGTAAAAACGATTATTAGCCAAAGTATAAATTTGAGTTTTGAGACTGACCAGGTATGTGCCATCCATTGCATATAGAGGCATATATTATATTTATTTTTGCAAGTAATTGTTCAATATAATATATATTTTTAGAATAAAATATTTCAAACATAACACGTTTTTCGCATTTAATGTTGTAGTTTTAAAAAATCATCTTAAATGGCTCTTATATAATTGTCGCACAAGTATATTTGGAAACTACTTTTTCTGTTAACTTATACAGAGGGCCGCACCGTCCGCGACGCCGCGTTGGTGATGCGCGCCCTGGGGCTGCGCGAACCGGCTGACGTGCTGCACCCGGCCTCCTTCGACCTGGCGGCGCTGCAGCAGGTGTCTGATGAAGGTGAGTTTGTTCTCAATTCATACTGCCGGATTTGAGAATTCAGAGCATTGCATCAATAGAAAATAAAATATAATAATTCACATTAGAAAAAAAACAGAAACTTTCTTTCGATAAATGTTCATGTATCATTTTGTCCGTTATCATAGTCAACCGACCTACAGTTTGTGAATGTGTTTATTTGATACAACACTTATTTTCGATATTCCAATACAAAATACAGTCGAACTTTTAGTGGTAATTCCTAGTAATAAATGTTTGGAACGCATAGAACTTAGAGCACTGTGTTCCTACTGAGTGTGATTCTCACTTGCAAAGACTGTATCAAAAGTATTACATATCGATTTTAATAATAATTAATCATCAACATGTGTATTTCTAAGATCCATAGCAGTAATCATACCTTTGAATCAGGAATTCATGTCACCATAATCATCGCCATTTCTGATTTGGATGCAGGTGCCGAAATAATATACAATGAGTTGGAACAGTTATCGCAGAGCGGCGACATAGCCTCGGAGGTAGTGAACAAGGTCTGTGTCTGCCGGCCGCAGGCGCAGCCCCTCGACAAGCGGTCAGTACTGTAATATGCTTATGGCTATCATTATCGTCCGTTCGGGAGTGCCACACGACTGCAACATGTGAAGTGCCCAGAAACTTTGGAAAGAAAAATGCTCAAATTACGACAGGACCCTGGCTCACACAGTTTTCATAGTATCACATTTCGAAAATCTACATTAAAACTTTATGTTAAATCTGTCCATTCAGGTATATGATTTGAGCTTGAAAACTGAAAATTTAGATTTTACAAAGTGAAGTACTAATAGCACAGTTAATCTTATTTCACTCTGCAATAACCCATTTTATAGTTTATCGTAAAGACATACTGATGTAAATTAATTTAATCTTAATTTGATGTAAAATAAAATATTAATTAATTACGTTTCAAAATTTAGAAAACTCCATATAATCACAATTGACAGCTGCCATCAAACGTTCTTAATACTAGTCTGGTATTATAACTTTTGTTACAGGCGATCTCCTTTCTAAGTATTTAAAAGACTTGCAGAATACTTATCGATAGTATAAACTTAGTATTTGTAAGACTTACAGATAGTATGAATAAATTACAACAATGCAAAAGTAATACAACTATGTGGGATTCATTTGTCGAGACCGGTGGTCTGAAATGTTGAATTTTGTTTTGTTCATTAATATGATGGCTTGAGATGCAAGTTTTCACATTTTTCAATATTCATTATGGTAGAATAGAACAAAATAGATACTTGAGAAGTTATTTCTGTAATTTTTATTAATTATCAAATATTGTTAGTATATGAATTTAATCATATTTTTAAATAAGTTGTATATGTATAATAAAAAACTAAAAAAATTGTGAGAGGTATCTTGTCTGTTCCAACAAGTCTATGAATTGACTATGGATTTTAATGCGGTTTTCATGGGTAAACAAGCTCACGAGCTCGGCACAAATAATAATATATAGGTTTATATAATTTAAATCAGATATAGAGAAAAGAGTTATCCTTATTTGAAGATCAAAAAAAAAGCAAAATCCCACCTAGACCAACTGATCGCGACGAAATCGCCTTATTGAAAAATGTGCCAAGGTGAGGATTAGAGGGAGAGACGAACAGTGAATGAGGGAGGGGCTTGAATTGTGATAAAAAAATTATGTGACAGACCCTATTCGGCATAAGGGTTAAAAACGCGGGCAGAAAGCTAGAGTAAAACAAATAATAATTAAAATTACACACAAAATAAATAACACCTAATGCTGCATACTGTTCCGGTCATGTATTGTGATGATTTCTTCCAGTTGTCTATGTTTTTACAATACATGTGATGTGAAATATTTTTACAGTGTCTATATGTGATCACTCTTTATGTTTGTCTGTACATCACAGGTTATAAGTTAGATGTTAGGTGAAGCAATTATGGACGTACAGCTTAAATAAACAAATTCCGATTTTTTTAGGTGAATTTTAGGTAGTAAATTAATAGATTTAAAAAAAACTTTGTGCAAGCTAATGCAACACATGCTACACAATGTATCAAAGGGCTTGTTACGAATAATAGTTCTATATAATTTTTCATTGATATATAATGCATGAAAATTGAACTTTTTTTCTTTGTTTATGAAACTACTGATTCTAAAATTTTGGAAGAAACATGAAATATAGAACCTCTTAGTCATGATTTACAGAAAAACCTAATGAAAATCTGAAAGTCATTAAGTGCCCATGGAATACAAGAAATATTCATGTATACTTTATACGTTTATAGTTTCAAATTTTCGTTTAAATTTCTAGTTGAATCTATAGTACTTACGTCCTTATGGTAGGAAAGGATCTACTCGAAACTTTCTGATGTTCACCTTTATTAACACCTCAATATATATATATATAAGATAAAGCTCGATTACTGTTGTAAATTTCCACAGATCGGCTGTGGAGCGCTTTGCCAAGATACTAGAGAGTTATAAGGCCGCATCTACCATGACTGTCAAGGTAAATCATTTGATTAAATTTTGTAAATCATATAAAGATAACTAGTAAATAGTTCTATATCTAACTATTAACAATTTAAAAAAAAATCATAGCTTTATTCTTTAGAAATGAATATGGTGTATAGTGATCGTTTAATCAGCTTTTATGATGAGAAATATGTATATAAAAAGAAATAATATAT
Source organism: Eumeta japonica (assembly GCA_005406025.1). Lineage (NCBI taxonomy): Eukaryota > Metazoa > Arthropoda > Insecta > Lepidoptera > Psychidae > Eumeta > Eumeta japonica. The sequence goes on from BGZK01001756.1 coordinate 13,072, forward strand.
ACATTATATTATCTTTGATATAAATTTTCTCTTGGCTTAAATTTTTTTTTTTATTATTACTGTTTTACTACAAGTTCTGTTTAATAGAAATATTACTCAAAGAAAGAAAGGAGTAGAATTGTTTGTATACTTGCGTAGTATTTTTACAAATGATGGTAAACACAATAGAGACATTGACAGGAGATTGGATGCGGGAAACAAAGCGAATGGGGCCTTGCTGTTATGAATAGTAAAAGTGTCTCACGATAAGTGCATTTGACTATCTATAATGGGGTCTTGATCCCTACGTTTGTATATGGTAGTGAAAATTGGGTATGCCAAAAGAAAAATTAAAGTAGAATTAATGTGAAGATGTGATCTCTACAAAATATGTGTGGAGTGTCTCTGAAAGACAGATGTAGGAACAGTGGTATCGGAGAGCAGTGTGGTTTGAAGGAAGATGTAGTGACTAGAGTAGAAAGAGGTATGTTGCGGCGGTTTGACCATCTGGAAAGGATGAATGAAAGTAGACCGACAAAACAAATCTATAGAGCGAGGGTGTGTGAGAGGGAAAGGTCGGCAAGGGTCGCCCTAGAAAATCCTATGCAGACCGTATTGGTGGCGTATTAAAAAAGGGCCAAATACTAAGCACCCGAAACTGACTAGCTTGCATGAAAAAATTGATGGATGTCAATGAAACAAGAGAGATAGGCAAAAATTGTATCACGTGGCAAGTCCCTGTCTCTATCCTTCTGGGTAATAGGCGTGAGTTCATGTTATTATTATTATGATTCTGTGAACTCCGATTTTTTGTGTATTTTATTTGTACAATGCTAACAATATATTTTAAAAATAATTGAGTCATGTGAGGTTAATTACATCCCTATTACACTTTGCTCAAAATGTAGACCAGTGACACAGCATCAGCACTGAAAAGTCACGTCGCTCCCCAGGTCGAGATCATACTCGCGGACGGCGCCCGCGATCGCCGGCTAGAGGCGGTGTCGCGCTGGCTAGGCCGCTACCTGGCGCCTTATCAGCGCGCGCCCACCAGCGCCCGCCTCGCCGACCTCGCCAAGCGGACCGTTCTCGGTGAAGGTGCATTCCGAATATCATTTGTGTTTCGTTCAATAGGACAATTTTCATTTATGCACATGCCTTAATATGTTCACATTATAAGCATAATTTCGACAGTGATATCTTAATTCTAACTCTGATTGATTTCTACTACAACACAATATTTTTTAAACCGTATGAATGCCAGTACTTCTCAATTTGTCCACCTTTTTTTGTTGTTGACATGCCATTTTTTTTAACAGCACAAGGTTAAGACAGAAAGTAACTTGTAAATTATGACAACTATCATTTCAAGAGTATCACCTTTTGCATGATGAGGTCACATTTGTTGTTAACATTTGCATCGGTCACAAATTGACACAAAACTACTTTTGGTTACATTACAATTGTATTTTAGGCAATATTTATACAGTGATATCTTCAGACTTTAGTCATTATGATGCGATATTTGCAACATTATTAATTATATCATTCTATGAAATATCTATCTTCATTATTCATTTTTTGTATAGTCTTAAATACATATATATAATAAAATAAAAATAGAATATAAGATAATAAATAAAAATCATACAATAAAAGAAAAATGCTGCCATACTTATTGACAATTTTGCAAAACGGAGTATTATTTTATCCTTCCTTTTGCATTGGCCAGCGAACGCGTGGTCGGGCTACAGTCACCGCTGCGAGTGCCTGTCGCCGCGCGCCCTCTGCGCGCAACAAAGGCAAGTGCTCCTCAGGTGTGTAAACCCCGCGCCGCTGTCGCTAACGCTGACGATAAAAGATGACTGTCACTGACTGTCGTTTGTCCACCGATACCGAGTAATACCATAAGGTGCCTTCTTTCATCTTATTTCACACGCTCTTATATTATTTTACTGACGAAGTGTGGTTGGTTGTGCCAGTGTTTGGACTGCAGCAGTTGACCGGGCGGAATAAGATGCCAACTCGCCCCTTGTATGTTGTATCAAAGAAATGACATTTCACATTTTCTTCCATTTTCGATATAACAAATATTTATGTTTTTATTATGAAATAAAGACCTGGTTATTCTGAAAAGGAATATCTGTCAAATGATGTCAATTGTTCTATTTTAGAACAAAAGTATCCATGACAAGAATTTTAACAAATTTAAAATGTGGTCATTTATTATGATACAATATAATTATGAGTTTAATTCAAGAACATATTTGCAGAAATATAATAGGAGTTACTAATGTTTCACTCACCTCATGAACTTACAAATATTTCTTTCTAGTGGAATATATATTTGGAATCGGGATAAAAACTAACAAAAATGATTTTTTTTTTTTTTATTATCTTTACTTATTAGTTAATTTTGAATTCACGAACTAGGCGTTTCTATTCTCGATGGCTTTCTATTTGTCAGTATCACCGATAGTGTCTGGTTCTATACTGAAGTGCAGTGTGAAGTCGTCTGTTTGTCATTCCAAGTATCATTAAGACATATTCCTTTGCATAAATAAGACATATAATAAGCTCGGTATCAAACGACATTTGTAAGTGATTTATGGATACTTTTAAAGCATATTCAGGATAACCATATGAAAATTAGATTGTTGCATAAAGTGTATTTTGTTAAAAAAATGCCTTTATTCGAAAATCAATTCAACTTTTATTTGAATTAATGAGTTTGTGTATTAAAAATATCAAGTATAACATATCAATATTATTTTTGATATGGGGAATTATAAAACTCTTAGGGTTTAAGACATAAAAGTGACTCATTTAAACAAATATACTTTAGGGCATTGTAATTATATTCTACCCATTAATTTAATGGCAAAATAGATTTGACAGCCATGACAGCACAAATTGACAATTTTATTTTAATTGTGACAAACCTTCAGATTTGTTTAGTATTTTATGCAGACAAAAAAAAAATCATGGAAATTTTACATATAATCCTTTGGGTATTCGGTCTCATCGTTAATTATTGCACTCTGGTATATAATCATCATATCATTAGACAATATTGAAAATTGATATGATGTTAAGTATCAGGATTACCTAAAGCACATCTTTATTTGTAGCCCACCTGAATATGAAATTATTAAACAAGTAATATACAAACCTTGCTCCATACTAACGGCGCCATAGTTCCTACTGCCAGTGCACATACGACATTACTAATCCTACTAATACTATAAACCTGAAAATTTGTTAGATTGATAGATATTTCTACTGTTTCGTGCAAAAACTACTGAACAATTTAGATGTATCTTTACATTAATATAGTCATGGCATCAGAATTACATATAAATTAGAATTTATAAATGAACTACCTTTTGCTTGCTTGAAGATATGGCAAATTCTTTACTTATGACGATTAGTTATTAGTAACAGCGATGTTCAAGGGAGAGACAAGTTCTACATCAGTATGAGATCAGAATCGTAAGCAGGACAGCATCTTCAGGAGTGAAAGCTAGTTTGATTGTAATATAAAAAATGATGGAGTTTAAACATCTACTGAAACATCTTAATACTATAATATCCATCTGAAACACGAGTGAATTGACTGAGGTTTCAAGTTATTATTATGTTTGTTTTAACTAATAACTGTATAAAAATTTGGGTAAACCACTAACTGCCATTTATTGATCCGCTGTCGACTCAATTGAAGTATGACTTCTTCTATTCTAGATTAACCCGCTTCTTGCTCACCTAGGCTGTAGTGCGGACGACTGGACTATACGCAATTAAAACTAGCTCATCTGCATAATTTACGCATAGTTCATTCTCGTAAACGTAACCCGATCACCATTTAACTCATATAATCTGTCATATCGTCTACGATTTGTCCCGAGATGTCTATTGTACGTGCGACTCGTTCACGGTCCTTTGTCGTTTTACAGGCTGTCATTCATAGGTATGATGCAGGCGGTGAACGAGCTGAACGGCGGCAAGCCGCAAGCGCAGCCGCCCGACCGCGACGCCGACAAGGTGACCAAATAACTCAACGTAGTGACGTTATATTTTCGTTTAATAACGATTGTGTTTTTTAAGCATCTATACACAAATCAGCATCGCAACCCATAAGTTGAAAAATCATCATGAACGCTAAGAATTGTCTGCTATTTAGCGTCTTTTCGGTCATTAAAATTTAAATTAAATCAATATATCTGTATTCAATTACTTATACGTTTATCAGAGGCCGTGAAAAGTTATGGAAATCGCCCGCCTGTAACCTACTGTAATTGAGAATAATAATCTATGACCACGGCTATTATCCGTCCCTCGTCGTGCGCTGGGTCAGCGTCGAGGGCTTAAGATGCGACTTCTTTATTCTATTCTATGCCTATTCTACCTCTGTAGTGGTAAATTCCCATGTGCCTATCATTCCATGTAGCAGATTCTTTTTGTTTCATCTAGCATCGAGTAGTATATATTTTGAATGTGCAAAGAATGAACTGAACATTAAAGTTAGAGAATGCAGAAAATGATAAAATATTAAAAGGTAAAATCGCAATTATATTTTTTTTTAATAAAATATTCTCAAGGCTCATTAATTCCTATCAGGTTCCAAATGATGATCGACCAGAAAACATCCATCTGGAAATGCAGTCGGAAGAAGTTGAAATAAAGTAAGTTATTATATATTCTAAAACAGTGAATTACACTGAACAGAGTTCATATTTTACATATTTCTTTTTTATAAATAAAGAAACATTTCAAGAAGTAATTAAAAGAATGTGTTACTTGAAAATAAAAAGTATTATATCTTAAGTCTACCGGCACCACATTTGAAACAGTGCTCATGGATTTCTTTTTTATTATTGTTTCATTAAAAGTTTGACCCATATATAAGCCAAGTTGTCTATGAATAACAACACCAATTTTAATATTTAAGTATATTGAAAAAGAGACTTTTTTTATACTCGTTTAATCATAAAGTATTGTAATTTCATAAGTAACAGTAGATTAATACTATTATGCTTAGTTTTTATTAAGCAATATTTGAACCACTACCTACTCTGTTTCAAAATTTTATGCACTCCACTATAAGCCTGTCCTTATTTTTGAAAATCATTATTTTTTTTTTTCATTGGATTTGAACCATTTGACGGTATGATTTAAGAACGATAGACTCCTGCGAGCTGCAGACAGCCAACGACGACGAGCATGACGACGAGAGCGTCCCCAGTGTCGCCAGCGGTGGTCAGTGAAAACGCATTACTACTACTCTGTAATCAACGTAGGATAATATGGTTGAACAGCTTCATATATCGTGTAGTGATTGTAAATCATAAACTTCTTATTTTACATGTGCGGTGTAGTCCTTTTTTGCAACTGTAATACGCCACTTTCCTTACATACGAGCTCGTGTTACTATTGATTTATCATAGTGACCTTTTTAATATACTTTAATGATGATAGTAATGTTGTGTAGTAATAAAATGTTTTTGCAAATAATAAGTTATATAGTCTCTTTATAAAAAGATAGGAAGTCGGATATTTAAAAAAAATAACAATTTGCATCCCTTGGTCGTATTTATGGACACGTATCGAGTGTTTAAATATTTGCCCGTTTATCAGATTCAGACGAAGGCTCCGGCACGGCCTCGTTGGGCCTGTCGACGTCGTCGTCGCTGGACTCCGCGTCGGAGCTGCTGCTTGCCGCCGCCGCCGCCGTCGACTCCGCCAACTCGGACACCGAGAGCAGGCCGGGCGAGCTGTGCAGGACGGTGCGCCACCTGATGCGTTCGATAGCCTCCATCGAGAGGCTGATGGACAGGGTGTTGAGGCACTGCGACGAGTGGAGGGCGCACCCGCACACAAGGTCAGCTCCGGCACCGGTTCCTCATTCTAAATTTGTTTCAAAAAATGCTGGACAATTTTTCTTACATTTCTGGCTTTTCTTAATGTAGCTATCTTGATGCTATACGTTTTATCAAGTAGAACACAAATACTGATCAAAAAAAAATAATAGAGGTTGAATGAACTCATGTGTATTTTAGAATGAAGTAATTGTTACAAGTTTTTGAAAGAGAATACAACATAACTATATATATGTGTACAGGAAGCGCGTGGACATGGGGCTTTCGGAAGTCGATCGGAAGTTGATGGCGATGTACCGACGGCTGCCGGAGGTACACAGGAAACAGCTGAAGGTCTATAAGAAACAGAAGAAATTGTCTACGGTACGTAGTGTTCGAAAACCAAAACGAAGTCTCTTATAACGTTTTTTCATAATGATTTTATCATCAGTTTAATGAAATCTTTATAATTGAAGGTACACATTAAGCAAGATTAAAATAACTAAATGTAATGAATTTGTATTAAAATGTGTCAATCGGACATATACTATATAATTTATGATCTGTCAGGTATGCATGCAATTGGTGGGGGGGCGTGCGCCTGCGCCGCCGCCGCCGGGCTCTCCGCCGCCCGCGTCGCCGCCTCATACAGCGGAGCGGGCGCTCTGCCCGGAATATCATCTCCAAAGGTTTAAAGAGGTTAGTGCTGTCGTATATATTTTACAACCAAAAGTATAGATTTAATGAAAACAAAGTAGTAAACACTATCCATGTTCAGTTCATGGTTGAGTTTGTATGATAAGTGCTACATTAGTGGCTATCCGCCGTCGTACATAAAAATGGATAAAAATAGACTGAATTACATTTATTCTTGATCCAAATTCCTATTCATATTCTGAATTATATCTGTACACAATTTCATGGGAGTTGTAGCCTACAAGCAATAGAAGTGTGGATCGCTTGTTGACTGGCATTGTGGATTGATCATTCCTAAACTTGAATACAAATTGGTCAACAAAAAATAGTAACTTATATTCATTACCACAATATGAATTGAGTGGATGATGAATTTAATGGAAATGCATTGAATTGCAAAAGAAAACAAAAAAACTCACTTTTATGCATATGCACTACTAATTTTATAAATGAATGATGTTTTATGCGAAATTTCTGGTCAATCATTTGTATAAATGAAGGGACTCTGTGTTGAATCTCTTCATGTCGGCTCAGTCAGCATGTGGTCACCAATGTGGTGACAACATTTGAAACCAACTATTTATATAATTTGTTTTTCAAGGCACATAACAAGTGGTTAAACTTATTTTGGATTAATTAATTCTTTTCAATTTGAGATGGTCAGGGTTTTATCTGATATCCTTCTGATTGAAAGGCTATGCTCTGGTCGCTCGGCTAACATCGTTTGAGCTCTTTGAAATAAATATTTTGGGGGTATATATACATCTGCAGGTCAGATAGGAATCTGACACGACAATAGCGACCAGTAGCCTAATTTCATTAAGTTTCTAATGTGACATCCGTCATTTTTTCTTTGGCCTTGGTAATTTTTTTTGTAATAAATCATATTGTGGGACGCTCACTGTATCACAATCCTGTGCGATTTGTATAATTATGAGTATTTATGAGACATTTGTTTCGTGCTAGGTGCGTCGCAAAGTGATGCACATGCGCGACCAGCAGCTATACTACCATCGGCTGAGGATGTGGCTAGAGGACCAATTACGGAGGGAAAGAGAGCGAAGGTGAATAGCAAATGAGTTTGTCGTTCATTTACAGTACAAACTCGATTATCCGGTCCTCAGTTTCAGACTACAACACCGAGACCAATATATTATATATTTACAAGTCAAATTTATGGCAAGTATGAACGTGTCAAAACTGGCATTACCCCCTGCCCGCGCGCCACCTGATCGCTGCCCACGCGTTTCATTATTGTTTTAGTTAGTTAGCAATTGTTACTCCGCTCTGAGGTGCGTGTCACGTCTACATATTTAAAAATGTCAAAGCATGAGAGAGTGGTGTTATCGCTTAAAAACAAAATAAATATTATTGATTCATTAAAAAAAGGAGAAACTAATAATTATTAATTCATTAAAAAAGAAGAAACCGGTCATAAATTAGCTTATAACTATGGTGTAGGTACATCCACGATAAGTGATATTAAGAAAAAAAAACCGATTCAATTTTGTTGTACACCTGCAAATCAGATAGTGAAGACGGCCGTAAATATTGGAAAATTATGAAGAAACTGATAAATGAGCTTTTAGAAGACTCTTTATATTGTTGGTTTTTGCAAAAACAATCAACTAGATAACCGATATCTAGTCCTTTACTCTGTGAAAAAGCATTACAGTTAAATAAAAAATTAGGTGGCAATGAATCGTTTGTGGCAAGTAATGGATGGTTGTACAGATCTCGTCTTGGAATTCGTGAATTAGATATAGAAGGTGAAAAAATGTCAGCTAATGTAGATGCAGTGAACTCTTCTAAAGATGATTTTAATGATAACTTTATGTACTACGCATGCACAAAACCCGCTTTTCTTCATACATTCGATTATCTGAATGCCTAATGACAACAATTAGTCCGGTTAATCGAGTTTCTACTGTATATGTATGTATAAAATGTGTCTTAGGCCTCATTCGCACGAGCGCCTTTTCAACGGGCGTTATAAAAACATTAAAATGAGAAATGAATATGCATGTATTTATTCACACGAAAGCGTTTTTAAAACGCGACGCTTTTCTATCGAACACTGCCGGATTTTCGACGTCGAGCGTTGGCGTTAAATTGAATTGAGCATACGGGACTCGCATGGTTCTGACGGGCGTTAAAACAGCGCCGGTGTAGTCAGTTGGCGCGCGCACGATAGCGGTTGCACGTATTGTTATATTATGCGCCGTTATGACGACGTGGGTTCTCGATCCCGAGTTATTAATTTTAGAGGTCGAGTCTCGGCCTATACTTTATGTAAAGTCACTGCCTGAGTACGACAATAAGTCTCATAAAAATGATGCTTGGGAGGAAATAGAAAGGAAATTGTCTTATGACTGGGAGTCACTTGCCAAAGAAGAAGAAAATTTTTACCGAAAAAATTGCGATTGCCAATAATTTTATCGAATGTGCATAAAGACATTTGGTAAAAGTTGAAAAATTTTTTGGGATAAAGCCTTAATTCTTCATAAAGCGACACAAACTGGCCTTTTAAATATCGTTGTTCATTAAGGGGATGTACTCAATAGAACTTTTTTTTCGTTTTTCGCCCTCTCGCAACGCTAATTGCTATTGCCAATAATTTTGGATTTCGATTCATAATTCACTAATACCTGCACACCGCAGCGAATATTATTCACACTGATTGTTAAGCGTTCGTGTGAACACAATTGTTGTGAACGTTAAAAAAGCGCCAACGTCAGGTTTTAACGCGACGCTTTTTAAACCCTCGTGCGAATGAAGCCTTAAAATAGTATCGCGTATTGGGCATACAAAGCAAGGTAATACCTTACTATAACTGCATTACCACTACTTTTTAGTTTATCCAAACTATAGTCTTTTATTTTTGACAGGTGTATTAGTCTCTGAGTGATAAAGTATAATATTATCCACCTACATTATGTCCTTTAATGATTTTTTTCATTAGCAATAAAGAATGGGAAGATTGTGGACTGGTAGCTTATTCAAGCTACAAACTTTGCCCTGCAGCTCCTTCGGAATAGATTCCGCCATTGTGGAAGTTACTTATACAAATATAATCAAACAGACAAAAATTTGTGTAAGGTTATTAGTTTTTTTTTTTTTTGTAATATTATCAAAGTTACAAATATATTATCTTAATATGTAAAGGATTATCTATTAATCATGTAAGGCTCCGAAGTGAATTGGGGAATCACGAAATATCAGGGGGGGTGTAGTGAGATATAAAATATGGCTTATTTTTTTTCATTAAAAATATGGATTACTGTTTATTAAATATTGATCTTGATCAATTTTTATTCATATATGAGACATGAATCATTTGTGAATCACCTTCCAACCCACAGCACCAATTTAACAGTTGGTAAGAATGGTATATTAGAATGACCCATTAAATCATTATCAAAGCAAATTCAAATAGTTTACTTTATGATTGTTAAAGGGAATAAAATTCATAAGTTTTACATCTTTTTCAGTGTATCCGAAGGCGGAAATGTGACCCTTTTAGAGCAGCTATCGCGGCGCAGGCGGCGCACGGCTAGCCCGAAGGCGCCGCGCCTTGTCACTACCGCCAAGAGAAAACTTAGGCCACATCTCGCCACCTCCATTGCCCGCGCGCACCGCACGCTCAAATACAAGGCACCGGTGCGCGCGGAGGTCCGGCACGCTGACAAGCCCGAAGTGGAGCCTCCGGAGGCGTTCACCTACCCGGAGCATGTCGTCGAGAACCTCAGTGACACCGACACCATTGTCGGCGAAAGGGACGACCTCAATAAAGAGATGAAGGAATGCCTCGCACGTTTCGCCAACTTCGCCCTGTCCAACGAAGAGAAGAACGAGAAGTCCGAGGCCTACCCGGACTCTGTCAGCCCACCGCTACAACAACTGTCCCCCACCACTAACGAACCGATGCCCTTATACACACCGAAACAGACTAGGAGAATTTTAGCTGTCAGCTCCCTCATAAATATACCTCAGAATGTGATAGACCAGCTCAATAACGAATATGTTAATTATAACATCAATCCCAATATTCTCAATATAGCTCCGTTGAATGCCAGGCGTACCCCAATGTTGGTGGAAGACGTTCTACCAGAAAAGATGGAAGTCCATAAGGAAGAAATAACAAATGATAATGAAATAGTAGAAGCAAACAAGGATACAAATGTATATAAATATGTAACTTTCGGACTAGAGATAAAAAAAGCTATGGAGGAGTGTCAGAATATAATAAATTCATATAATAATACTAAAATAGAAGAATCCATAGAGGAAATACAAAAAATTGAACCGCCGCACGATAGTAATGAAGTAAAGGAACAGAAAGATGTGGAAGGTGCACTATCATTAGAACAAATATGTGAAGTCATGATGAACATAGACAAAACCTCTGTAGAGTTCCTAGAAAAAGTCGACTCATCAGATTCCGAGGAACAGGACACTGCCGCCAACACGAAGTTAGTCGAGTTAGTCGAAAGCATGCCCCAAATTTTAGCTAATATGCCGGAAATTGCCAATAAACTGTCTGAGTTCGCTAATGCCACTTTTGAACTGCCTGAATTCGCTTCAATCATGAGCAATCTACCTGAAGTCAATAATGAAACCCAACTTACGCCAGAAACCCTAAAACAGATAAGAGAATTGAAGATAAGCAAAAATAGGGATAATGTCAAAACCAAAAACATAGCCAAACGCAAAAATCGAAGAGTACGAGCCAACATAGACAATGATATTATAGGTACTATGACATTCGAATTTGATACTGCCGATATAAATAACCTCCTCAAAGATGAAAAGGAACTACAAGCTTTCATGAAAAACAAATCTAGTAATAAGGAGAATTTCAAAGATCTACTATTTTCTATATCCGCGCAAGTAGTTATAAATAAAGTTTTTCAGTACCTAAAACAAAATAAGAGTCCTGAACTAGCAAAATTCCTAGAAGTCGATAAGGAGTTGTTCACCTTACCCAAAAGTAGTATTAATTCGGAAATGTTCTCTAAAGCTTCTACTCTATTCGATAATTCTATAAAAGACGCGCTTAGTATGGATGAATTGAGGGACTTGGTACGTTCAAGGTTCGAGTCGTGGAAGAGCTACGTATCGACCAAATTCAAAAGTATACCAGTACAGTTGTTGGAAAATGAAATAGAAGCAATGCTAGCTAAATTCTACACTTATGTGAAAGAACTGGCCGTAAAAGAACCAGGGGAGTGCAAAGAAAAGAATGATGACTCGAAATCTGTGCAATCCGACAAAATGGAAACTGAACCTAATGATGTAGGCAATAGGGACCTGTTGATGTTTATGATAGAATTGGAAAAGGTAAAGACTTCCCCCAACAAAGAAGCGTTCAAACACATCAGCCAAGTCATAAATGGGTCGTCGGGTACATTCTTTGACCTTTTCATAATGCGGATGTCCACATCCAAAGAGTGGAAGAGCCTAATTAAAAATCTCGAATTTGAATACGTGAGCGTGATACAGAGGTTCGCCGAGTCCTCGCAGATAGCCAGATGGATAATATTCAATCCAGAGATAGCGGTCAACATCATAATGCAGATGACGGGGTTGTCGCTGAAAAAATCCGAAAACAATATAGACTTCTCTGCCGCGTCCCACGAGAAGAGGCAAGACTATTTCATCAACCGGCTGAAGGAGATGAACAAAGCCTATATGGAATCGTTGACGAAAAATTCTTATTCGGGTGACGAATGGCTAGTCATGTTGTATAATTTAGAACAGATAGAGAATAGATTGAACGAATCCCTGTCGAAAGTAGGCCACGCGCCGGTCGTCACCAAATCTAACAGCAGCGTTAGTGAAACCCACGAAGCCGAAATACTCGCCGGCAGAGGTCTCAGTAAGCTGATAAGCAAAGCGAACGCCAAACCTATCAAGAAACCAGTCAATGTTGCCAATCTCGAAAATGTAGATACCAAACCGAAATCAGAAGTCAAAGTAGAAGAAGCGAAAAAGGAAACTGATAGCTCACGAAACGAATCCAAAAAGGTGAATGATAACGAACGCAGAAACAAAAGCGATATTATAAATGACAGTGACCAGTTGACTCCCAGAGGCGAAAACGAATTATTAGATAGATTTTTTGCACTGAAATCTCACATAGCAAACGGTCTGCCCGTGCCCGAGGGTCTGAAAAAACACGTCTTGTCCGTCTGCTCCAGCGTGGATCCCAAACTGTTAGACGAATGCGCCCAAGACATCAAAACTTTACCGGAACCGAAGAGCGCTCCCGCCGCCAAAGGGATACAGAAGGACGATAAGATGCTCAAATACCGCATACCCAAGTGTTGCCAGCCGTCGGGCGAAGTCGACGGCTCCGTTACGTGTTGCCACCCCGAACCGAACCAAAAACAAGCGGCGGCGTTGGCCGCACAGAATTCCGAACTACTTGCAAAATATTCCGCGCAGGCGCTGCGTAGTGCTAAGCCGGCCCTGAACGCAGTCGCTTTCAAAAACATGGTCAGAAATGTGTCCAAATCTGAAAGCGAAGCGACGGCCCCTACCAAAAACGATTGCAAATGGGCGAACGATTGTATATGCATGTCGTGCAAAAACAGCGAAAACGGTTCTGTCTGTTTAGGCGAAATAGTGAAGCAATGTTACGAAATGGAGGCAAAGCAGAAGGCTGCGGAGGAGCAAAAGTTGAAAGAACAGCAACAGCACCAACAGCAGCAGCAGTATCAGCAGCAACAGCTGCAACAGGCGCAGTTACAGCAACAACAGCAGACGCAGCAAAAAGAGACTAAGCCGATGCCTAACGTTGTCACACCCAAAACTCCGGCAAAAGTGCCGACGAAAGCGCCTCCCGCGAAAGCCTGTGAAAATGCGTCCTACCAGCAGCAGCACATCTGTAAAGGTTTGACATTTCTTTACTAGCATTTGGTGTAGAATTATCTCCTAAAACAGAACACCGAGCCCATAAAAATGAAATAGGACTCGCGATGGGATGGCAGGCGAATAATATAAGATAAATAAACATCGAAAAATTACATACTGGAAATGATAACTAAAAATTAGAATCATATAAAACCAATGAATAAAAGATTTTATTTTATCTTTTTAAAAAACTGTAAGTTAACATGTATTTTATAAGGTACTAAAATCTTGACATTGTAGGTTTAATATTGCCTTCTCTTTATAATAGGCAATTTAGAAAAGTCCATCATTCAGATATTTTTTTGAAATAATGTTTTTAATTGTATAAAAAAAGTCTTAAAAATAGTGAAGTGCCCCATAAACTAATGAAATAAAATAAAATAAAACGATAGGATCAAATCCATTATATAAATCGAAGTGCGTATGCGCAGGTGGCAACGGTGGCTGGTGCGCGGAGGGCGCTCACCATCCGCACGCCGCTGGGCCCGACCAGCCGTGCACCTGCTGTTATTGCACCGTCTTCGGCCACGCGGTAACGTTTATATGTTATTCATTTACACTAATTATTAATAATTTATTTCAATTATATATGTATATATAACTTCAACTTGTATTTATTTTTATTTCTTTATATGAGCATTCGTAATATTTATAATGTTCGTTTTTTTGCAATTTTTAGTTAATTTTTTGTTTATAAATTGCTCTCAGCCGCCTTTGACAACTCCCGTACCGCGCAACTTCAACGAAACAAGAGAAAGACTTAGATCAATACTTAACAAAAAGAAGCAGAAATGTAAAACTACCCCCAATGTAAGTGATTTAATCATTTTAATAATGAAATAAAATTAATATTTCTAGCTAGGTATTATGATACAAAATTAGCCATGAGAATGTGAGGAACACGACTTGATTTTTCTTACTGCAAAATTGCTGTAGATCTCTTAATAGTGTTATCAGTTAACTTAAACCTTATGCATTTTGAAACTAACAGTAGTGTTCTTCAAACTCTCATTTACAATAATTAACTACTAAAGTTAAAAACTAAACAAGTCACAATATTGGTAATTTTAGAGATATTGGCATTTGTGACATTACATTCAATGTCATATTAAATAATGTGATATTAAATTTTATGTTAAATGTCAATGTTTTTTGACGTGTTGAGGTTTTAACTTTAACGTTTAGCAGATAATTATTGCAAATGAGAATTTGAAGCACACCACTGTAAGTGAATAATATTCATTATGTTTTTAGTTTTAATATTAAACCTTTATTCTTTATAACTATTTGGTATATAACAACTTTCATATGTACAGACTGCATTTGACAAAATACAATATGTGATGAATAGGCTGAAGTGGAGCGTCAAGCGACGCCAGCGCCGGAAATGCCGACGCCACCGCCGCCGGCGCAGCTCAAGAAACCCACGCCCCACCAGCCGGTCAATCAGCAGCAAACAGTTACTACCAAGCAGGTACCAAAAGAAAATTATCAATTATCTTTTGCAGAGGCGTTAAAAGATTATTGATTGTTTATTGTCTCAATTATTGCGACACCTGAAGTAGTCTAAAATCAACCAGTTCTAAGTCATTTTCATCAAATATGATAAAAATTGATATAATCATTCAAACACTCTATAATCAGGTTCAGTCGCATAGCGCGGCGCCGTTGCCACCTCCGACCAAACTTCAAGAATCTGCCGAAACCAAAACCCTAGCTGAGAAGATGATGAGGATGACCGTCACTGAGGGTCGGGAGGCGCCGAAAAATGGACAACACCAAGTCAAGGTGACAGAATTGTATAAGTGTCTGCTAACAATTCCATACCTGAAGCTATTTTGAAAACAATATAAAAAAAGTAAGGAATGTTTCAGTAAAAAATAAAATTAAAATGAAAAACTATAGCCTCTATAATAGTCCATTATTTTGAAACAATTTCATAATGCCGTATAAATATTTCCTATTAAAATCGAGGTGGTGAGATAGTTTTGCATAAACTTGAATCAAAATGTTTCAGGTTTTGCAGAGAACAACTCCTGTACAGGTCAATGTTCCACCCGCACCTAATGAACAACAGCAAATACAACAGCAGCAGCAGCAACATCAACATCTACAACCACAACAACAACAACAACATGCACTACAACAAGTACATATTTTTATAAATCCTTGCACCAGACAGTATAAAATCAATCAATAAATGTTTTGATAAGATACATAATTCAACTGCTTAACATTATTTATATATACATTTTCAGCAACAGATACAACAACAACTAAAACAACAGGCCCTTCAACAGCAGCAACAACAACTACATCAACAGCAGCTACAGCAGCAGCAACTGCAACAACAGCAACAACAGATGAAGATTCAACAACAACAACCACCTCATCCCGCACCACCGCAATTGACGCCAGCACAACAACAGCAGATACGACTACAACAACAACAACAACAGCAGCAATTACAGCAGCAACAACTTCAACAGCAACAGCTACAGCAACAACAACAACAACAAAGACGTCAAGCTAGGCCTCAGCAACAGATGTCTGTTTACAGTAGAGATACAAGTCTCTGTTCAACATCTTCTGGTTGTTCTGGGTAAATAAATACAGCTAAAAATCAATATTTCAACACTTGTACATATTTTTAATTTTATTACTGATTATAGCTTAAAAAAAACCATCTCAGATGGATTTCCCTGTGGATGGATGTATCTTAGGCAATGTCGATCCATGTATATGTGTATTTGTATTAATTTCATGACATCTTTATGTGTATTTGTTTTAATTTTGTTACATATCTGTATATTTGCATTGATTCCGAAAATATTAAGGTGTCTCATACATAATGTCGGTTTACAATGTTCACTTTGCTTATTAAATAATCATATGAGAAGTAAACCTTAAAATTCAAAGTATAGCCCATTGTGTTTTATATTTTTAAACACAAACAAACAAAGTTCAACAAGTTCTCTTAGACCATGGGTAAAATCATTTGTTGGTTTTAAATGCAAAGAATTGCCACACCGCATTTTGGACATCTTTTGAACTAAAATTTTTTTCATGAAAACTTTTCAGCATAGATCAGATTAAACAGTAGTCTGATGGAGCAAGGTTCTGATGAAATGCTGGATGTGGTAGGAGTTCAGTACTACCAAGTTCTTCGATTTTATTCCGCCTAACTTTCGTAGTGCGTGGTCTAGCATTGTCATGAAGTAGAACGCCTGTTTTCAGTTTCTTCAACCTGGATATCTCTATAACAAAACGTCATACATTCGTATGAGCTGTTCACTATAAATCTCAGCAATGATAGTTCGAACATGTATTACTCCAAAGTACACTAAATCTTACATTAGACATATAACAAGACCTACGGCTTGAATTGATCTCTCTTTATGACGGGTTCAGGTAATTATTCTTTGTCTGACCACTGATTTTCCAGTTTTGATAAGTCTATTTTTCATTGTAAATAACAATGCGTTTCATAAAAAGATCATCTTTCAACATGAAAAGGAACTGTTTCCATAATACAGATAGGAAATCAGAGTGTAAAAGATCTACCAGCATTGAATGTCCACTATTAAAATTATTAAACCGACATTGTGTTGGTCGCTCATGGACCATATCTTTTTCAATTTCATAATTTTCCTAGCTGCTGCAGTTGTTATAAACTTTTGACTCCAAAAATGTTTCAATAATACATGGATTTCATATTTATCACGCTCCATATGCTTTATTAAACATCATGCTCTGTCAATCAACACAGACACTATGATTATTAGATAGTTAAACGGTTGTACTTATTCATAGAACTAGAGAATTGTCATAACGAAACTGGAGACTTTTATAAAAAAAAGAAGCATATGAATTCGATTATGAAAATCGACATTACTTGTGAGATACCCTTAAAACAAACATGGATACATGAAGTATATTTGTTGTTTTTAGCGCTTCGGGATGGCGTGACGGCTGCTTGTCGGACGGCGAGCGCGCGGAGGACACGCGCGACCTGGACGCGCTGCTGCAGTACATCGAGGGCCCGGCGCGCCACGTCGACCGCGGCAAGAAGAGAGCCAAGAAGCAACGCCAGAGGGCCAAAAGGGTGAGAGCCCGTCGCTATTGCGACAGCCTCCACTTTTGATATGAACTCTAATTGACTATACCGTGAAAAGTGTCACAACTGTCATGTAATTGAGAGTTGTGGTACATTTGAATTCGAATGGATTGAGAAAAAATTCATACTTTCGTTCATTATTTTCCTCATTACAAGTAGTTCAGGAACATTTCCAGTGTTCACATCACTTTTTTTTTAATAACATCTCATGTTGCGAAAAGTTTCATCGGTCACTTCACACTGGAGAAAGTGACATTTTGACCCTGTACGGTAATAGCGATTCCCGAACACATTGAGCAGACTTCCAAAACAACTGGTGTTACTGTCGTTGTGTTACTTGTCTTGTATGAGTAATGAAATATTATAAATGCGATTCCAACTCTTCTCGGTCAATTGAGACCTGTAACATTTGTAATTTACAGATGGAAGCGCGCCTGCTCGAGGAACACGCGGAGTTGATGGCGGCTCTGACGGCGCACCGGCGCGCCGCCGTCGAGTTGCGCGCTCAGCACCGTGCCGCCGCTCGTCGTGTTGATGAGGCGCGCGCGCAACTCAAGAACGCACAGCAACCGACCAAAAAGGAAGGTAAATGACGTCGCATGCATACGCGTTGTTAATGAAATACTACCTGACTAGTGTAAGAAGATCGCTTGTCTCGCGAGTTTCCTATGATGATTCCCAGTTGACTAACGTTATTATAAACAATCTATAAAAAAAATATGTAAATATTTCAATAAGTTCGGCTCAGTATAGTTTGTCATTTTGGTTTATTCATATTTATATTTTTGTTATAATTAACAACAAATTATTTTGATTTTCCAGGCAAAAAATCGAAAGTGAGTCCAGCCCAACAGGCGATAGTACAATTGGTAGCAGAACAGCTGGGCGAGCTCACGACCCTGATGAACGTCACTGCCAAGGTGAGAGCTGTTTGTGTCAACATCGTAGAAGCTAAATGTTTCTAAATAACCTAGGATGGTTTAGGAGATATTTCTTTAGCACTATTCCGGTTTGAAATTTAATGTAACGAAAGAGCTACACTAAAAAGGAACGAACATACACATCTATAGTATTTAGCTTGTGATAGAATAAGACAGAACATAAGAGAAAGATACGGACTCATGTGCACCTGTGTATTGTCATTTTCTAAAATTTAAAATATGTCTGAATAGTAAAATGTAAAATAACTTTTAAACTTTGCACCAATATTATAACAAATTAACTCTATAATTATTCTGATACTGCAATCGTTTCATTCGGTCATTTGATTAACTTTCTGAAAGTTCCACGTCTACCGAGTGTGAACTGTATGTTTGTTTGTTTTTTATAACCAAGACAAATGATGCTTAATTTTTATTACAATTTTAAATTTCATAGACAATTTAGTTTGTCTCGATTATCCGGGGCGTAGGTAACGTTCGTCCATTTCAGACTTGTACTTATCGCTGTCCAGGGCTTACTGGAGGCCGACATGAACGTAGCCGAATACACAGAGAGGTTGCGGCAGTGCGAGCAGCGGCTGCGGGAGGCGCGCGCGCTGCAGGGCGCCGGCGACGACCAGCCGCCGGCGTCGGCGCACGTTCATGTAAGCTGAGATGCATGACAATAATATCGCTCGGAAAATGAGATGAATTTATCGTTTAAGATGTCATTTGGAAACGTCGCTGCTGTGTAACTGATCTGCCATAATTCATACAAACTTTCATTAAACTTTCATAGAAGAGCATTCTTCATTCGACATGTATGTCTTTTTCTTTAAAAATATGTTTATTTTTCAAAATGATGTATTTTATGTTCTTTTTCTCCTTTTTGCTTCTTTAGTTAAACTCTGGTCGACTTTGACTAATGTTTGTTCCTATTTAATACACGACAAATGCGTTTTTTTATAGTTTTCGAGATTGGATGTCATTTACAGGTCATTTCGATTTTAGAATTTTTTTTGACTTGATAACATCTTATTAATCGATGAACGTCGGTGGCACGCACGAAAAAGCATGACTCATTGTCGCATTCCGCCTGCGCCGAGCGCGCGAGCGAGAGCGCGGAACAAGCGATAGAGAGGCGCGATCGGCCTAAGCGTGCGGCTTGTGACGCATCTATCTCTCTTCCACTCCATCGGCCGATGCGACCGAGTAGAAGAGAGACAGCGGCCGCACACAACCACGTGAACTGTTAATAATGTGAAGTGAAAAGTTAATGTGGTTTCCATTGTTTATTACAATTTCAATTAACTCCTTTGTATCATACAAAACAATAATAATTCAATTCATAAAAGTATGCAATTTTTCATTAGTTTTCTTATGACGTCATCACGTTAAATTATCATCCGTAAACTGACTTTTTTCATATTAACTAATCATACAAATTGTTTACTCTCAGCAATTTTTTTTTAAGTTTTATAAAATCACATATTAAATTGATTACTAGAAATATAAATTTGGCATATATATTTTTTTCCTTTTATTTGGATTAGTAAATATACAAAAAGCATTTTATAAATTATGTCATGTCTGAAACACATATTGTTTTGTACCTGCTTCATTCAGTAAACACTTGAAACTGTTGTCATAAGGTGTCGTCTTTTGTATTACAATCATAAAAATCGTTGACGATCGGTATCAAACTATTACACTTGTTGACCGACTCGACAGCCGCTTCGTGAAAACACGCATTTATTTGATTTTTCTTATGAATGTATAAAGATTCGATAAATTGCGTTTTCGTAGACGGCTCGCGCACCCACACAGCCGGAGCAGCAACAACAGCAACAGCAGCAGCAGCAGCCCCGGCGTACCGGGCCCGCCGCGCAGGTGGACACGCGCGCCGTGGACGCGGCCGCCGTGCGCCGAGACGCCGAGCAGAACGCCCTGGCTGCTGGTGAGTTACGAACCCTTATGGATAAATTTATCAAATATATTTGGCAGGTTGACTAAAAAAAATTAATATAGATGTAACAAAAACCTTCGAATACTCCTAATGTTGTATAATTGAAAACAAAAATTTTCACATAAATATGTAAAAAAATTATATTTAATTGTATGCAATGAAGTGTTCACCCTTCAATATCAATGCACAATTTATTTAATTTGAAATATTGATGTGATTTTTGGAACTTCTTGTGCTGCTTACATTGTTGTAAAAGAGTGGGGCATATTTTAAGAGTTGATATGTTTAAGGCATAAAGGATTCCCATGTGTTGACATATGAACATGTTGCCAAATTTTTTGAGATGTGTGATAGTGTGTATTAAAAAAAAATGGATGTGGCATGGTTATCAGTTATGTTTAAAATCAAAATCTATTGAAAAATGAAAACTCAAGCCAATCTTTTTTTCTCGAATTATTATTCTAGTTACAGTCTCTAATTTTCTTTCATGGAAATTTTATCAAAATTGATTGAAAAATACTTTATAAAATCGCGCCACCTGTGAATTAATTTTTCAGAGGAAAAAATACAAATATCTTCACACATACAAGTGGTTGTCATGCCTAAGATATATACAAATTACAATAAATATACATAAATTTTATTCAACAATATCCTTAGCAATAATATTATTCAGTACCTCCAAAGATATGAAACTTCGTATCTTGTCTGTACAAAACAATTTTAGTCGGTAGTGTAGGCATGTACAACTGTGGTTTGATATTTATTGACAGTACTGTATTCCGCTTGTACAGGCGGCGTGGTGCGCGTGCGCCGGTCGCCCGGCGACGGCGCTGTCACCGTATCGTTGCCCGGTCGGCCCGGCGAAACTCCGCTGGCGCAACTCCTGCACCACAATAAACATCTCACCGGTCAGTAGACTCCTATAGTTTTCCAGGGCATATTGTTAGAAATTGTATTGGTCGATGTTAGTAACAATGGTAGTTGATAAGTAAATGGTAGAACTAAATTCAATAGGTACAAGTGTAGGTGTCGTAAGCAAAGTACCACCAACGGAACTAGAACATCTCCATCATGAAAGTGGAACAGTGGTCCCGACATCACTTCGGAACATGAAAACATCACCTCATTAGCTTCTGCAAATATCTTCAGTCATTTCCAGAATGTCTTTCTCGACACACAGTTTTAAGTACAAGAAAATACTCTTTTTATTAAAGAGGCCCAAATTATTATTATTAATAATATACTCACGCCTATTTCCAAAAAGGTCGGCAGAGGCTACAGATATTCACATGGTACGATCCTTGCATGTCTCTCGCCTCGACTGACATCATCGAAGTTTTCATGCAAGCTCGTCGACCTCGGCTGCTACAAATTTGGCCTTTTTTTAATATGTCACCAATTTTGATGTGCATAGGACTATTCATTATTATATTACAAATAATCGAAGGAGTGAACGAAAGATAAGATATTCTGAGGATAAACGGTGATATAAAGAGTGCAACACACGAAACTGTCGCTCTGAATGCCTGCAAATGATGTAATGCGCAGGTTCAGCGCTTCCCGACACTTCCCTCTTCTCCCCGCGTTCCCATTTTACTTTCATTATTGAGAAGTGTTAATAATCTCGTAAGAGGTTCTACTAGATATTTACTGAAAATATATCACAATCACACATCAAACTTGTGTTCCCAAAGTTATAAATTCTAATTTAACCTATTTTAATTCAATTGTTAAAGAATTCGTTGTATTTTAATAGGTTGTGAATAAATAGTATAATTAAATTTTACTAAATGCACTAATATATTTAAATTTTGTCACATTTCAGACATATTTTGTAGTTTTTATTTTTTTCCTTGCATAGCATTTGATCTTTGGAACTGTTTGTACCTATTTACTCATTTTAGTTTCCTAACATAAACAATTTTGATGAGTATGTGCCAAATGCCAAAGTGGCCACTTAGTATCCCAAATATCCTTAAAAATTTATAATTTTAAACATATTTTTCATTTTGTACATCCATAGTCATGGTGACAACCGTTCAGACAAGCATAATTCTAATTGTAATAGTAAGGAATTATTTTATGAAATACATTGTCGAGTACAATTGAAATAGTTAAGGCATCAATGCTTTAATGGATCATTATTGGATCACATACGAGTAGTAATTATTTTAGATCGAATTAAATGGTAACACTGAATATTGTAATCATGGATCCTATTCCTACACAGTACTAAACATGTGCGAACCGCGGCAACCGCCGCCGCAGCAGCTGCAGCAACAGCAACCACCGCAACAAAAACAACTGGACCCGAGCAAGAAACAAACCTGGGAAGCCGCGCTGGCGCACATCAACCAGCTAGCCAAACAGACTGCTGGGAAAAAGGACAAGGTGGATATTTCATTGAATTTCCGTCTTTAAAATTATTAAGTACTAAATCATATATTGTTTTGTTTTTGGAATTTATAAGTGCAATTTATGTATCTTTCAATATCAAATGTTAAGAAAAATATTAGTGCTCTTTAGAAAACTTATTGTTTTCAACTTACTGGGTCCTTCAAAAAAATATTTTCAATACTCTAAAGTGCACATTTGGGTAGTGATGATTGCACTTCCCAGTACAATTAATTTTTAACCGATTCCAAAGAAAAGGAAGAAGTTCTATATCCGTCTGTATGTATTTTTATTTACCATAGAAAATCTAACAATTCTGGTGTATCATTCTTTGTAATTCCCAATATACAAATAAATATATATATTTGCAGTGACTGAATTAATTTAAATTATCCTGAATGCTTAACACTATAAGCACATAGGCATTATATTACATAAATAAATGAACAATTGTGTTATGAGATATATAGCTACAATGTTATTACGCCACATGGTGTACACTACCATATAGGCCAATTCCATATACAGTGGAATCTCAATAACTCAAACCTCGTTAAGTCGAAATCCTCAGTGAATCAAAAAAAATTGCCACTCCCTTCCGATGAACCCCTAAATACGCGGTATCTCGAATTATTTAGACTTTGTAACTCGAACAAAATGTTATTTCCCTACGAAGTATTGATAATACATATTTCTACTCTATAACTCGAATTTCAAAAAGGAGA
This sequence comes from Eumeta japonica, assembly GCA_005406025.1. Lineage (NCBI taxonomy): Eukaryota > Metazoa > Arthropoda > Insecta > Lepidoptera > Psychidae > Eumeta > Eumeta japonica. The sequence goes on from BGZK01001756.1 coordinate 36,642, forward strand.
CTCCGTAAGTCATAGTTGGTATAATACAATGACGTCTTCCTTGGAATTCCCCGAAATAATAGCAATAAATTCCAAAATGAATGTTCGGGCTCGGGGCTTCTATACTATTATTTTTTCTTGTACACATGTAATGAATGAATACATTCATGAAACTTTCTAAGTAACACAGCTGTGAACGTTAAGTTTGTTCCTTGTCGACACAGTCATATGTATCTCGAAGTTCTTGTTAAGTCAAAAACTCGTTAACTCGAATTTTTTTACATTTCCCTTGACATTCGAGTTATTGAGATTCCACTGTATTACATAAAGGTGCAAAAAAAACTATTGACAAAAATATCATTGTTGCAAATATGTTCTGGAATATAACCATTAAGTGATGATTTATAAAGAAAATATATTGCATATTGATTTCAAGTATCACACAGGCTATGTTTTCACCAATAAGGGAAGTGCCAAAAAGATTGCAATCTATAGCATTGTTGATTCCATTATATGTCATGGCCGTTTCAAATGATCTAATTTCTATAATAACTTATTGTTGTTTAGTAGAATGGTTTATGCAACTCAACTACGTTCCATCATTGTGAAATGGGCATATTAAGCATTTATATATACTTTTTTGCAGAAAAAGAAGGAATCAACCGAGAAAGTGGAGACAGCGATGAAAAGTCAACAGCCCTCGCGTTCTCAATCTCTCACCGACTCCAATGCGCTGTCCAAGAAACAGAAAAAGAAACTATTAGCTCAACAAAAGGTTCATGACCAGTTTACCTATGTACGCACCCCGAACAGAAAGGATGTGGTCCGTCAGCGGAAGGGCTTACCCTCACTCTCGATTCCGTCCCTCCCGATAGTCCAGGAAGCGCGGGCGAGGTTGTCCAGCGCTCACCACACCACTGACAACCGTTGTTTGTGTGTAATTATAGGATTTATTCCGTACCGGCCCGCGTTTTGTTTAATCCTTATGACGCGCACGCGCATCGCTGTCGTACGCTCCACGACCCCATTTGGTATGTCAGTTCGCCCCGCTCCGTCAGGGTAAAATCCATTATAGATTTTGGGATGATAATGGCGTAAACAGCTGAAAGTTATTCATTTACATTATTGGTACTTTGTTGCAAAGATAAACTATAATTTAGACAAAGTAACCATAGCAATGTAGAATTTTTTAAGCTAGCATATCCATGCGAACGTTTGCGTGAGTCAATCCCGATAGGAATTGAAAAAGACTTTCACATATACGAGAACATGTCCCACAAAAATGCCAATATGGCACTGGCTTATCGATGCTAAACCTAAATTAGCACCGGTACTCACTGATTTTTGTGAGCGCGCTGTTGGCCCAAATTGCCATTTACCTTTTACCACTTGTCAGATAATTCAGAGTTAAAATAAATAGTGCAAAATGAATGAAAGCACATTTTTAGCCTATTCACAGCAACCAATTGCTAAAAATTTTTGTTTAGCTCTCGGGGGGGAAAAAAAGTTATTGTTTTATTTTTAGTTGATGTATATATCAAGACAAAACGTATTTGTATATTGTAGAAATTAATGTGATACAACTATTTACAGGCGGAAGAAGAGGAAGCCAGACTCAAGCAATTAGAAGCTAAAACCAAAAAGAAGGAGAAAGCGAAACAAGACTCACCCAAACCGGAATGCAACAAAAAGACTGAACAGAAAAAACCAGAAGCAGCCAAGAAGAACGAGAAGGAACAAAAGAAAGGGAAGGAAGAACTGAAGAAAGAGCAGAAGAAGCAAGAAAAATCAACTGAAAAGACTAATAAACCTAAGGACAATAGACAAGAAAAGAATGGTGAGTATAATAGAAATCTGAACCAGTATACCATAGAGAGCCGAAATAGTGTTTATCTTCCAAAGACGCGTAATCCAAAGCTGATCGGCCTTCCGCACTGTTCTGCATGCAACTACTTCTTTATGCTGCAGTTCAGCATGAAAAATGTGTACAAATGTATATGTAATATGCCATCACACAATTTAGGGAAACAAGTGTAATGTAGTTAACAATCGAGCTACCTTCAAGTTTTATGCTTATTTTTTGAGGGAACTGTCTTATGAAAGAGTGGTAATCCACAAAAAATGGTAATACCTTGAAATATTGTTAGTTCTTTAAATGTTATGACATATTTCAAATATCAAAGATAACCTACGAAATAAGGATATTTCGAATTTGAACTAACGAGCACCATTGGTTCTTAAAAAAGCACGAAAGTGATAAAACAAGGAACAGCCGATCGGCTTATTCTCACAGCTCCTCTTATTGTCATGCATGTTGACTCTATGGAAACTTGTTAATACGATCTGAAATACTAGCTTCATCAAAAATTCCTAACAGAATAAAGCATTTATTGTTTCCAAAATAAAACTAGTGTGTGAAAAGTCATACAAAAATTATTATCGCTATGATGTTTTACTCTTATCTGGGTTTATAACTAATATCATGTGGGTCAATCTGAAAGCCCTTAGAAAATCTAGTTCTGAAAAACTAGCAAGTTATTTTTATTATTATTGTTTTTCAAAATTGTTCATGTTGAGATCAATACAGTATTCGATGAAACTACTGAGAGAAGCACTGCCCACTTACAACTAGAGATGACATCAACGGCCTTTTCTTAAACAACCACCGCTTCCTCTGTCCGTAAACCATTCCTTGAAGTATTTCTTTTATTATAGGAAATAAATAAAAATTGCATCGAGCGAGGTCGGGCAGAGATCATAAATTTCAACACCACAGCATAACTATTTCTACTCTAGTACATCTTCCTTCAAACAACACCACTTTCTAACAATACTGTTTCTACATCTATTTATCTAAAACAATTGTTTCATAATGACCTGTCATTGTGAAGAAAGAGGCCACCATCTTTTTTCCGATGCTTCAACTGATACTTCCACTTTTTATTTTAGTGACAACTCCTGGAAAGGAAACGCATTGAACAGACTATATTTTGGTTTTAAGATCATAACAATAAATCCAGCTTTCGCCACCTATAATTATGTCAAAAAACACAACAGTGTATTTGAGCTTCAGTCAAATTACAAGGTATCCACCTAGTATAAAGCTTCTCGACCACTACATATATTTGCATTTGACTCATACCGATGCCTAAGCTTGTCCAAATTTGCTGATAGGTTACTATTTTGTCAGTGTCTATTATGAACCGCACAGCACTGATTTTGTCTTCGGTCATAGTCATACAAGGATGTTCCTCATGTAAATTGTCAGTCAGATTGGTGCGACCACACTTAAACTCGTTAAACGAGTTATGAGCAGTGGCAAGGGCTGAAGCTTCATCATGAAAGGCCAGCCGAAGTCTGTTATAACTTTTTTGTTGGCCTAAATAGTAATAAAAATCATAGAAGATGGATACACGAAAATTTTCTCACATAAAATTCATGTTGACATACAAATAATTTTCTTTTGGCGACGAATTTGTAAAAACAAAGAATAGATGAATACAATAAACATAATTAGTTGGCAAAGAGTTCCATTTTTTTTTATTTAAATATCTTCTTTTATTTTAGTTTCAATTGTTAATTGTAAAAATTTTACGTGTCACCTACATATAACTGCAAACTTAACTCTGTCTGTCTGTTATGTTTTTATTGTTAAACTACTAAACCGATTTTAATGTTTGGTGAAGAGATAATTTGAACACCGGGGAAAGACAGGACTGCTTTAAGTTTGTCTTTGTGTTTGTGTGTCTTATAACACATCAATGGTTGAATCAAATTAAATAGAAATTTGTATCTTGTTTCCAGTTTCAACTTCTTCATCCTCTAGCAAAAAAGAACAGAAGCAGTCTTCTCAACAGCAGTCATCTCAGTCATCTGCGAATGGCAAAAAGAAGAATAGTCAGACACAAGAGAAGCCAAGAGTTATAAACATAACACCTGATACTACCATTGAAGTTGTCGGAAAGAAAGTAAGATATAAAGAATTGCACAAAAGTATTTATATATCATTTTAAAACGATTCATTGAGCATTTATTATATTTTCATACTAGCTGTTGTGAATGACACATAATAATATATTTTAAAGGTTTTATAATATATTACATTATATATCTCTGATCTGATGCCGACATAGTCATAATATTTAAAAGTAAATTTATAACAAGTCATGTTATACACTTTCTATAACAATCTATAACAACAACTCAATTAAAATTATATTTATAAAATATATATATATTATCACATTATAATACTGACATATTTTACATGTTTTGAAATATTTATTATATTATAGCTGCATATGTGATGATGGGAATAATTATGTATTAAGATAGATATTAAAATCATATAATTGAACTCCTCATTTATAAATTTCTGTTTTGTTTAATGTAAAAATCATTATTTTAGATCTTGATTAAAAAATTATTCACGTTTAAATATACTTGCAAATTAATATCAGCAACTGAAGTAATTTCAATTTTTTATTCATGGAGCTGTATAAACTTCTCATACATTACATTTGATTTTGTTTTCATTATTATGAATTGTATGTCTAATACATATTTATAATACACCATAGAGAGCTAATATGTAAACATTAAAATGTCCCATGAAAATGGATACTCCATTTCTTAAAAAATTGTTGAATTGTGGCCATATTTAGAACAATTAAAGTTCAATCATTGTGTTGAATATTCTGATCGTACATATCATTAATACAATAGAGAAACAATTCCCCAGCAAACTCGAGCCATGAAGGCTACTTAATCTTTTCACATGTCTTCATGACATCGGTCGATTGTTTCAGGGGACGTGCAGCTCCGAAGCCGAGAAGCCACCCTCGTGCAGTATCATGGAACAGCTCAGTAGCGGCGTACAGGTACCTGCGACATAATGAATTAAGGTTTCTATTTTACCCTGATTATCACATCCTGACCCTACTTCTCCATCTCTAATATCCAAATAAAATGTTGATTTTCACTAAATGTCATAACTGTGAAAGAAAAGTGTTTACGTTAATTTGCGGCTGTCATTTCTTACATTTATTTATATTACCTGATCAATGTTTAAAGTATAGTACTCCATGAAATTTTTGAGTCAGTCAAGATATCAGTTTTTAAGAAGGCTTATATTGACTTATTGTCTGACCATTTCGAGGACTTCATAAAAATCTTGATGATAAGCACGTATTACAATTTGATTTAACTCATCAAAACCATCAAATATACAATAAATAGCTTATATTTACATTAAAAATTGTTGTATAATAAAAAAAAATTAATTCTGTATTTATTACAAGACAGACTAATGAATGTATGGCATAAAATCAAAATGATTTAATATTGAAGTTAATTATGAAACATAATTTCTTTTCATGTTCTAAGGTTGCAGACTTAAAATTGCCACCCGGCATCACACTGACTCGCGTCCAGCCAAATGAGAAGAAAGAATCTCCTGTTATTAAGTCGGTGGTGAGTTGATGACCAGCTGATGCTTAAAACTGGTTCTAATCATGAGCTTCCTATCAAATTAGTAAATTATATAATTGAAAAATTGCTATATGATAAAGTAAAAGGATTGTCCCGAAATATTAGAAAATGTGAATTGTATGAATTGTTAAATAGAAATTATACAGCAGAGACTCAATGAACCGGACTAATCTGTTATAAGGCATTCGAGTAATCCAGATAATTGACAGTATGAAGAGACGCTACTTTTATAGATAATTACTAATTCTAGAATGATATAACTTCGCTCGCGTATGGCCATTTTATAGGTACGTTGTGATATAATTATATTTATAGAGCTAATACATAATGCTAGGTGATTATTATAAAAAATGAACTTATGAACAAAAATCAATTTTAAGGGATTAAAGATGTATCGTTATATGTAGGCATATATTTTCTTATTATTTTCTTTACTTCAGGGATAAAAGTGTAGTCAACAAATATTTCGGTATTCTAATGCTTTTTTGATTTATGGGAATTACGAATGTCCTGATTTTTTTTTGAAACAGTTCACATTTTTAAGAAAATTCAACAATATAAAGCTTCTTCCTAAAGTTAATTTTTCGCTTACTTTTTGCTCTATGCATCAATAGTTATTTGCATCCTCACTATCAATATTTTTCTTAATATCACTTATCGTGAAAAGTACTTGTACCGTACTTATCAGTTATGTTATGGTTAATTTCCCCTTTTTCATTAAATCAATATTTATTTTATCCTTAAATGACAACCCCGTTCTTTTACGTTTTAATATTTTTAATTACAAACGTAATAGGACACAGCGGCGTTACGATTGGTAAATGTTTAAATCAATAACGAAACGCGCGGGTCAGAAATCGCGCGGGATTAGGGCCTGACACGTATCTGTACATGTAAGGATTAACCTAAAAAGGTTTTTGATTATGTTGGTAGTCCAGATGTTTGCCATAAATAAATGAGGTCCGGAATCCATTTTGAATTCAACTCGAGTACAGTGGATACTCGATTGAGTCTCTACTGTACTCAAATTTAGTTCTCAAATATTTAAATAACTATTAGAAACAGTATACAGGTAATACTGAAACCATGTACTAATTAAAAAAAATTGAAATATATCAATTTAAACTTTATATATTTTTTAAAATGTATTATTTAAAAATATTTTTTTAATAGTAAAATTGCTGCTCTGTAACCTGTACATATTTTTTTCTGCGTAGCCTCTTTGGAAGTGCAGCCAGCTCCCAGCTACCCCGACGCCGGTGGCGCGCCCGCCGCCCGTTATCAGCGCACAACCTTCACTCATGATGTTCAGCACAGCCCAGCCAGGTCTGTACATTAATCGTTCAACATGTATTTTGCTGCTTGTGGATTTGCTGATACGTAAGTCTCACGGGGAAGCTCTTTTGTGGCCATCCGTGAATGGCGACACCTCAAATTATATTCTTGACATCCTTGAGGAACCTCCATCTCTTTTTCTTATGCTTTTTTTTGTGGCCAAAAAGTATTAAATTCGCGGGGGTAATAAATGTGCTCAAGCCGTATAATGTAGTGGGGAACCGTTGCACTGCATTTGTTTATTCCTTTGTAATGAAACTGGTATCACGCCATTGGAAATGACAGTCAATTATTTAATTTCAAGATTTTTTTTTCATAACAATACTTGCACCTGACCGATTTACAATAGCATTTCTATTGTCTACCTAGTAAGCATATTTTTTATCACTGAATTTCAAATTGCCAAAATCTTGAAAAATTGTGTTTATATTTAATCATATTGCTATATGTTTGTAGAACCTCCACGTGCGGCTCCCGTCCCGGAGCCCCCCGCGCCGCCCGCAGCCGGCAAATCTAAGAAGGCCAAGAAAAAGGCGAAAAAAGCCGGCGCAGCGTCTGAAACTTCTGGTCAACCGACAGCCCAAACTAGCAAAGGCGCGGATGGGACTAAAATGGTCACGCTCCGGAACCCAATGTTCCACCCTAACCTCCCACCAGTCCAATTGACCAACCAACCTCCCACCAAAAAAATGCCAGAAAGTATAAGAATACCGGAACCCATCCCCATGCCGCCTAACGCTTGCCAAGCGACAATAACGCCCACCTCAAACGGAATGTATACCATCCGCAACCCTCTAATGTCGCTAATGCATCAGCAGAGCCTGATGGGCGTGAGGGCTCCCACTCCTCAAATGAACCCGGTTATGATGCCACAACAACCGCAATACGCCCCTCCGGGACCCACATACGTGACCAGCAACATATACTCCCCCACTCCCAACGCACCTCCAACTTTCAGAGAGACCTCACCAAAGATAGCAGAGGACCCGAAAAGGACACAAACTTCAGATTTCAACCCCAATCAAACGAATATCTCGAGGGTCGTGAATTTGGAATCGTTCACTCAGAAAAATGATGATGGTTATTCGTTGTTCAAAACACCCGAAGACACGCAAAAGTGCGGTTTCCTCGTGCCCGAAGGTTATAGCTATCATGAAACCAACGGCGGAACCGCCAGCCCGAAAAAGTCAGGCTGCTCACCCAACCCCATAGGAACGAGGCCTGCACAAAATACAGGTGTGACATGTTTGAAGTATTTTAAAAGCAAATCTAAAATTACACTTGTTGCTTGATAGTTTTATTAAAATAGAGTTTCTTTTTATTTAACTTAAACATGTAAGTGGATTTTCGACATAAAACTTCTATAGAGTTATTGTGATTTGAAAACTCGATGAAACGGAAATGCGGCATGGCAGAGACAAAAACACATAAATATATAGAATTAAGCTGGCGAGACAATGAGATAGGATACATTCTGTAGCCTTCCCCGCTCTCGTCTACTAAGCATTGTACAATGCATATAAGCTTGCACATTGCGAAGCCTTAGGAGAAGGCATCGTATAATGAGTATAGTATAGTAGGTATATCTATATTGCACTTGTATATTTTCAAAAATTTCATTCTTATTTCTTACTGGCAATAAATCACATTTTTAACCTCATTAAAATATAAAACAACTTTTAAACTTTGTAAAAATATCATAAAAAATATAATCTTTACAATATAAACCTCTATATTCATCTTATTCTTTTGTAGATTACTTTTCGGGAAGTTACACTTCCACCATTGATGAATTACACACGTACGCGCGCACGCACTTCTCAATCAGTTTATCTACTTTTACCTAACAGAAAAAAAATTAAGAAATAATTTTTACTTAATATGTTTACACGCTCTCAATATTAAAAGTTAAAACAAAGTTTTTTTTTTTTGTATTTACATATTTTGTATATAATTTATTTACAATTTGGAATTAGAGGCCAAAGCAAAATATTATATGACATTATTCTATGAAAGTAGCTAAAATAAACCAATCCTACCGTCATCAAATACCTGTATTATGTATTATTATGTGATATATATGACATATATTTTATGGCATATTTAATTTATGATATACTTGTAGTGTTTTCTTCATTGTTTGAAATTTATTTTGGTTTTTGATTCATAAAATCTACAATAGAATATAGTTCATTAGAAATAAATTTTATTAATCAAATGTTATTTCTTACAAACAGTCAAGACCTCATAAAATGAAAAATTACTTGTCTCAGTTAGTACTACTAAAAAATTATTAAAAAATAATGATTAACATTACCTTCACATTCACCAGCTGAAAAATTATTAGTTTTATATATCACATTTTAATTTAATAATCGATATTATTTACTCATACTCACAATATAAAAAGCAAAATATTTGCATTTGTACAACGATATTGAAATATTGTAACTAAATTGTTTTTTTTTTTTCCTTACACCAGCGACAATAGTGACCGACACGGATTCATCCCTGTTCACCAACTCGCACCGGCCGGAGCCGATAGGCACGCCCTACAGGAAGGCCGAGGACGAGGTGAACGCCTGCGGGCTGTACACCCCCTTTGGGCAGAACGAAGAGACCGACTTCAGGTCGGCGCTGTTTCAGGACAAAGGCGGACTAGGTAGGTACTCTTGTTACACCATAGATACTCTCGTTATCTATAAAATCACATTTACGTTCAACAATTTTCCAGTTTATAAGTCACATTCATAATTTCAATATTGGAAATGAAAATATACTAGTTTGTTTGTTAGTCGCCTACGTAAGGCGCGAATCAATTTTGGAGGCTCTGAATGCGCATATTCAATAAGATTCCTCAAAGTGTACAAAATTCACCCTTGTGCAAATTTAAAAATTTTTTAAGCAAAACACTTTGAGCATAAACAGTCACATTCGACTGTCTACAGGTTTAATTCTTTTTGTAACAGTTTTCCATATGATTGTGATTCTTTATAATTTTGATTAGAATACAACCACCCTCAAGTTTTTTGCTCGTACTTGAGAGATTGACTTAAGCTACCTTAAGAATGAGTGGCAAAATTTCGAAATACCATAAATCCATTAAATGTTACCACATACTTTTTATAACCTATGCAATATTAAGATATTTTGAATATGTATCAAACCTTATGTAACTCTATCAACAACACCAGTGTTTCATTTCAATTTATTGTACTATTTTTTATGTCCAAATTAATAATCTTGTGAAAGTGTTACTACTCAACTATTTGCAATAATAAATATTGTTGCATATTTTTTATCTCTCTCTTGTTTATTAGCTGAAGTTTATAATAGTACTAACTCTGTTTTGTTACTATCATGTACTACTTATTAATCTATTTACAGTTTTGTTCTTGTGGTAAGTTACTTATACATCTTTAAATGAAAATAAAAATACTTTAAATCAACATCAGAAGTCAAATGTGAAGGAGCTTGCATGTGACATGTTCAGAATCGTTTGTGACTGGCTTTAACTTAATCGACATCAAATCATTATCTCACACATTTCGGAGAATACATCAAGCCATTGGTTTTCAGATATTGTCACTTGAAATCGTTGTTTGGCATTTTAGTCACGTGTTTCATTATTGCAAAAAATTGCTTCTTTACCATACCGATACTGTACCAATTTTCAAAGGAGGAAACATGTAAAGAATCGTTCTGTTGTCTGTTTGTCCACTTTTGTTGGTGCTGACGCTTTTCAAAACTTTCACATAGAACATATTAGAGAATGATAGCTGTAAAACAGATTTAAGATGTACAACTAATTATTATAACAATAAAATGGATATACCGAGATGATTGTTTAATAGAAGTACAACAATTAATATTTGTTATTGCGTTGTAGCCTTGTTAATGGCTAACGATAAATTTTTATTTAATTTGTCACACAAGTAACATATATGACAATTATGATATAAACAATTCCATAGGCACTGCACGAAGTGGAGGGCGAGGTGTTGAAGAGGCTATGCCATTGGTGAACGGCGACCCCCTACCGTACTTCCAAAGACTGAGGGTGGGATCGAAGCTGAACAGCGAGGTGACCATACATCACGTCTCGGAGTCAAAATTTTTCAAAGGGCAGGTAAGTATGCCCATAAATATTGTATTATCTATAATGAATCTTTCGATAAAATTCATAAACAGCTGCAAACTTTTTTCTTTTCCACACTGAGCGCTATAATTAAAAGCATATACCACCCATCGATAGGAGCCGGCGATAGCGGCCGCGGTCCCACAGCTCGGCGGCGCGGAGTCTCTCGCCTCCAAGCCGGATGACTACAGGCCTTACCCGCCCACGGGCTGGGCGCCGGGGTACGTACACCGCTGAAAGACACCTCCCCGAACGATGAAATACTTTCATGTTACGTACATAAATATACATAGATTAATACGTATCTGATCTATTGCGTATCTAGATTAGGTTGTTTGGATAGACTGGATTTGTTGTCCGTTATCATTATGATAGATTAAGATTCAAGCATCCATGTTACAGCATTGGAGAAAAAATGTTGTAAGAGTACATAGATGGTGGATATCTACCACACTATGTGATTGACATTTGTTAACTGTCATTTTGTTAAATTGTAGTTAAAATATTTTTTTGTGTATTTCTCCTAGAATCTTTTTATTTTTTTGCTATTTCTTTGTTAAGGTGTGCCAAGATCTCGCCCAGAATTAAATGTTACTTTTTACGCATTGTTCTGACAAACTTGATCGTATCATTCATACTCTTATGTAAGATAATAATTATATAAATGTAAATATATTCATATAAGTAATAAATAGAATGTACTTTTCTTAGCTTGTACTTTATTTAGTACCTTTCTAAAATATAATATATATTCAGAGATTTATTTACAAGTTCTAATCCAAACACATTTTAATTCATAAAACAGATATCTCTTCGTATTTTAGGTTAAAAAAAAATCCTTTTTTAACAATGACAGTGATGGTACACATGTTGCTCGTTCAAATGGCCAGTGGTTGTGTTTAGCGTGGTGAGCGCGTCGCCGTGCAACTCGACGTCGTCGCTGAGCTCGGCGGCGGGGCCGGCCGCGCCCGCCGGCTCCGCCAGCGGCTCGGAGTCCCCTCGTCCCGCCCCCGACGCCGTCAGGGCTCATCCGTGAGTGTTGTCGTTTTGAAATACACCTATAATTATACTATATGACCCTTGACACCAAAGCGCCACACAGCAAACTAGTGGAAATGTTCTGAAAGCCCGCACAGTTGTCCTGCAAGCGTGTATTGTTGTATAAGTAAGACACAATCACGGCAAAACATCCAAAGGTTCAATTGTCACCGCTACCTGCCGTATCCTTACATGTAACCGGGACTGTACATACTCTGGAATTAGTGTCAATTAGAAATTGTTATTAATTTATTATTGTTCTAGAAACCTTTGTTTTATTATTTTACATATTAACTATGATTGAATTGCGTAGTCCCGTCTATTTGTAAAAATAGATTGCTTTTATTTCATTAGTGGAAACTGTATAAGCCTTTTAAAGCAATCACACTGGCTGCGAAGCATTCCTTTGGCTAAAAAAAAAAATTGTCATGTAAACAATTTGCAAATGTATTAGTTTCATTATGTAGCATTAATTATACCCATTATTTACATATTCTTTTATCTTTCTTCCTTTCGCTTCAATGAACCAACGCACAAGACCGACGATTTGTATACCGTTATAGTAACAGTAGAGAGTATTATTCCACCAATCGTATTTACCATTCTTCGCTGTGACAGATACCAAGAAGAGGAAATTGCCGGCTTCGGCGCCATCGGCCAGAGCGCGGTCAGGAACGGCATGCGGCGGGACCAGGCCGCCTTTTATCCCGGTAAGGTTGCGTGTTTATGACGTTTTGTAAAATTACTATAGGATATCGCACGAGTTGGATCTCTATATCAATAAGTATTCGTAGGGATTGGGCAAATGCTATAGAAGGCATATTTGATATGAGCGATAAGCGCGCCACCGACGGCAAAACATGGTAAATACGTTAGAAGCTGTTTTTAAATAGGAAAAAAAGCATTTTAAGCATTATGTACGTAAGTATATTGGCTGAAGTTACATGTTTATTTAGTGAACGGATAAACAAAATATTTTTTTAAAATATGCTTTGCAAATTTGGCACTCGAATTATGAAGAAAATATTAATATGAACACATTTTATGACAAACTTTTTGATTTACAAAGTTTTTTAATAGGGGCCCCCCATATTTAAAATAGCATGGCGTCGCGTATACTGTTTGACAAACCCTTTCATTTAGATATCTGTATCAAGGTTAAGAGGAAGGAATTATATCATCCATGTTGTAATGGCGACCATTTTGAAACAATTGCATAACCGAGTATGCTAGATTGCATTGTCCAATTTCTGCTCAATCGGTCAAGTGGCACTACACAAAAAATTGAATTGCAAAAAAATTAACCAAAGCATTTTATCAATTCCAGTTGACATAAAGCTTATAAAACAATCACAAGGAACAAACACATTACACACTTAGAGGTAGAAAGTTCTAGACTAGTTCATTTTGGCTGTTTCTATAGTGTGATGTCATATGGCACACATTGAGTACATGCTGCAGATAAACATAGAATGTTTGCACTGAAGAAATGATTCACTCGGGCGATTTATAAACTTGGATCCTGAATATATCATAAAGAGTGAAATTAATGAAATTGAAAACTTAGACATTTGAGTTTAATAAATGTAAAAAAAGAACATAGACATATTTAATAAAAATAGAGATAAAAACCTTATTTTAATACAGCAAATAAAAATTAACAGTTTTTACATAAACGTTGATTACATAAAGTCACGAACTCATTTATAGGGCTATGTGTGTATTTATGCAGTAAGTCCCTGTGGATATTATTATCCTTAAATAAATTTAAAATCATTATTAAACAATTACTTGGTAAAAAAAAACCTTAGTTTGCCGTATAAGTTTTACATGGATATGTATAAGAGTATATCTGGGCATTTGGAAGAACAATACAAGTTTAATGTTTCGAACTGAATTCATTAAGCACAGGTCGTCGATACCAAAAGTATGAAATATAACTAAATGGGTCGACATTCAAATAACTTGGTCAGGATCTAAACCCGGTACTTGTAAAGTCGACGCTCGTAACTACCGCGCTACCGGTGCTCGGCCGCTGAAGCGCCTGTTTGTAGAAATGGGAAGCTTTGTAGGACATATGCAAGAAACGCGATCGTGAGAGATACTTCCAATAAACAATTCGTTTTATCGATTGCACGCGACGGTTCGTATGCGTGCGCGCAGCCTCGCTGAACATTTCTCAAAATAGCGATTATAAATGTCCAAAAATGTCTAAATTTTCATTGATATACAGACAAACCCCCAAGCTTGTGACTTAGTACAACATGAGTACAGACAAAGCGCGGATCTTTGCCGGTGTGAAGGTAGTCACAAAATGCGTCGCATTGGCGTAAATAGGAACGTGCAGCGGGACGTGTCGAGGATGCGCACGGCACCAGTCACGGGCAACACAGAGCCGCCAAGATTAATAACATTAGAGAAGCTAATAACGTTAGCTTTAAACTAAATAAGAACGTTTCTTCTTTTATTTCGCTATCGGAAACTTATACCATATGTATACTATACTAAAGTATATCAACAAATTAGGTTTGTGAACACGGAAGTAATTAAAATTGACTTGTATAGTTGTAATTCAAAGATATACAAAAACAATAAGTGGAAGAAAAAACACAGTGGCTACAAAATTATTATACAACATTGAACGTTGTCAGATAAAAAAAATGCAGATCTAAACAATGCTATCTAACATACATAACTGAACGAAATTGATATATTCATTCGCTTGTGCAGCGACAGATGGCGTTAATGCATATAAGCCCCTGTCAACGAAATTACCTCTATTAAAAATGAAAACACAGACGAATCCACGTGAAAACGGTATTATAAAATTTCCGATTATTTAGAGGACTAATTGTTCTAATTTTAATTTGTAATTGGTACAATTTAATTGGAAAAAAGCTACCCTTAAGTTATTTGATGGTTCGAGGAAACCTACCTTCCAAACTAGTCGTGCAAATTCATATTATAATTACCATTTTCAATACGTGTGTTGAATGTCTACGAAATGAGATTTTTAAATTCGAATTATATGTCGATCGCTAACGCCCGCCGCCCGTCGCAGACAGCAGCGTGTTCGTGCCGGACCGCAGCATCACGAACCTCAACGAGCTGGAGTCGTCGGAGCGCGACATCGAGTCCTTCAAGCGGTTCGAGTTCTACTTCGAGCCGCCGAAGCACAAGCCGCGCGTGCAGTTCAACGTGCACGACATCGCCGCGCAGCTGAGGGCGCGCGACCACCACAAGTAGGCCCGCGCGTCGGCTACGGAACGACTGTGTCCGGTCGCTATCGACTTATTCTCTTTACTCCGCAGTATCTCGGTCAATTTGGTGACGTCACAAAATTGAAACTGCGGTTGATAGAAAGTAAAATAGTGCTGTCAGTATTTGATTCATTTAATTATAGACACGAGTTAATCGAACGGCTTTCTTAATATGCAGAAATCGTTATTATTGGAGTTTCCTTGTATCGTTTTCAGTGTCATATCAGATCGATGGACGTCGATTGATGACAGCACGATTTAAGTTTTCATTTTATTTAATAATTGTATTTATGTCAGAAAAGATTTTTTTTTTTAAATGAACACTATGTATAGTTTTAACGTATATTAGTAACTCATGTTCAATGTATTGTGGAAGAGAAAGAGGCCAAGTCGATATCAAATTGTTAAGGACATCTTTAATGAGTCAAGTAAGGGTAAACAATTGTATGCTCAAATGGGTTTTTTAGCGGGTAGATTTATTTTTCTATCGGGCTTCTAATTTCTTTTCTCTTAGTTTTTCTCATTTCACTGTAGAAATTCGGATTCTATGAATTTCAATAGTAACCAGAAAAAAATACTTTCTGAACTATTCTATTAATGACTTTGTAGCATTTAAGTTATTGTGATTAGTTTTTTAAATTTCTTTTTACAAGTCAATAAAATGTAATTAATAAATTATGAATTAGGCTTTAAGTTTTCTTTCACATCGAGGAATGTGTGTTATTCTTTATTTTATTGACTTGTAAACGTCATCGTAGGCAATTTCTGCCATGTAAAAGTAGTCGGATCGCTCCTTCGAGCGCTCGTACCTCTATGTGACATTTATGAAAACGGACTCTACTAGAAACACGGACTGTGACAATTCTCAAATGGATGTAACATATTTTTCACTACAAAAAAAGCTTACGAATCTGAGAAAACTCGAGAAATTTCGGCTCGAAGATGTTATTTGCCATATTAATGATAAAAACAAAGAAGCACGGAGACGGACGGCGCGTTTTTCGATTGATTGTGTATTTCAAATCGGCGGGAAAATAAGAGTCTGTTGGGCGTTTCGTTCGAAGTCGAAAACGTAAAAATTCCTTTTTTTTTTGAGACTAGACTCTTTTTTATGAAACAATGAGGTTGAGAAGTGGCTCCGCCCGGCGACGGCTCGACGAAGATACGACGTCGCGGCGGGCACTCGCGTAACACAGTAGACGTTTTTATTGTATGTTTAAACTGAGTGAGGTTGTATGCGTTAAGTAAAATGTATATTAATAGATGACACGTTTGGTTTCATTTGTGCCCTCCCCACCTCCTTATAGTTGACAGAGTACGAACCGTAGAACTATCAGAGAACACTTGTTTTACTACGGAAGGTGTTCCATTCAACTTTCATTCATAGTGTGAACTCTAATAACCACAGATTGTATAGTCATCAAAAATCTTATTAAAATTCTAAAGTGTTGTTTTTAGCCTTTTTTTAAATATGTTTGTAAAAATACTGAATTTTCCAATTTAACACAAAATAGTTTTCAAAGCATTTTGATACTTGGCTAAATAAAACAAGTTAGATCTTGGTATTATGTACGATTAACTTCCAGCAAAAAATGGCCATTTTCATGTTTACACAATTTATATAACGAAAAGAAATACAGATTCTAAAAATTATTATGTTAATTATTATTTATCAAAGCGAAACTACTAATTCCAAGCATTATTGGAGATATTATAGAGATTATTACATTGCACGTCAGACCATGATGGTGAGTAAAAAAAGTGATGGGCGACACCGCAAGTCGGATTTGCAAAATTTGAAGACGCAAACTCGGGGACTTTGAGGAGCTTCTACAAAACGAGATCGGGGCACATTCAAAGGTGTAAAACAGAAAAACTTAGTGTTATGTTTAATTTTTATTAATCGAGTTTCTTATTTTTTACAAAAGTTTTCAATAGGAGAGTTTCTCGGCAAAACGACTTCACAATTCAATTGCTGTTTCGTTTTTTTCGCGCACGGCCAAAACACAGGACCATCGGTCAACGAACGAGTTTGTTTTTTTTTTTTTTTTTATCAGAACTTGAGAACTGTCAGCCTGCGCGTTTGTGGGGAGCGGGCGTAAAGAAAATAATTTGACCCTAAACGCCATTTGTGCAACTCCCCGCTATCTTTAAATGGTCAGACATAAGAATTATAAAACCATTGTAAAACGGATGGCGACTTATTGCTTAGCTCACGTTTCGCAAAAAACCGATTGCTGACAAAAAGCGAGTGTAGTTGTCAACTGTTCGGCTTCTCATTTTTGAAGAAACGCTTCGTCTAGTTCAGGAGTAGTGTGAACAGGTGGTTCGTAGCTTCACAGCTTTTCCAATCGAACTTGTCACAAACAAATTCCATATAGCAGCGGGCTTGAATGTCTTGCACATAAAACAGTTTATTATATTATTGCTGTCGAATAAACACTCGGCAACAATTTATTATTGACTCGTTAAAAAACATTTTCATGTACACATTCGTGATACCAGTACTTTTGTAAGGGAAAATATTTGAAGCTTTTTATTGATAAAAGAAAGATATAGGACCATATGAATTTCGTAGTCGCCAATGATCACTGAATGATATTGTCTGGTATGTGTCTATAAGAATTATCTTGCCACTTGTAAAACCCGTCTAAGCACAGTTAGCGAATCATTTAAGGGGCAATGTGCGCGCTTTTAGGGGCAATGTCCCAGCTGAAATTCGAAATTTGTTATTTTATGAATTTGAATATTTCCTTAAAAGATATTTTTTATATGGAGAGGGCTATAATACCGCGTCTGGATATCTTAATGAAAAAAAACCCATGAGATTGAACTGCTCGACTATCGGGTTGCTTCACGTTATTTCTAAGTGTTGTACCAAATTATTAATTACTCAATGCTTTGTATTGATGAGTAAAAAAGAGCAACCCACGAGTTTCTTGTCTATTCTTCTCAAGGTGTATCAGCATTTGGAATGGGAAGTAATGTCGAAAAGAATTTATTGATGATGTATTTCAAGTGTAATTTCATTATGAAATAAAGATATTTTTGATTGAATTTGATTTTCTCAATCACAAACTCATCGTTGACAACGAGTCGAATGCCGGAATGATGGAAGTACAGCGGGTACTTGGAGACACTGGTACAGAAATTGGCTGCTTTGCTTAGCATAAAATTTGTGAATGTTGCTTTTGTTAAGTGTAAAATTTATAGCGATCCAAGAGTCGAAGGTTTTCTACGTTCAATCGTTCCGGCGCTTGGGCCCGGCGGCGGCGGCGGCGGGCGCGCGCCTCTTGTGCGGCGTGCGGCGCGCCGGCGCCTCCGACAGCCCCGCGTGCGCCTGCGCCGCCAACAACATGCCCAGTTGCGATTCAGCCTGCACCACAAAATTGTAGAAAGCCATTATTATCGCACAATTATACATCTGTATATATTATAAAACTCAACGCCTCTCTGTCTGTACGTTTGTCCTTTTCACGCAAGAACTATTTATCCAATTTAAAAGTTTTGTTTTTTCTTTTAACATAATTCATAGCTACTCTATTTGGCATAGGAGATAGGGTCATAGGAGCTATTTTTTACATGAACTAACGTACGAAATAAGTAGGGAGGAAAATAATGAAAGACGTTTTAGGGGCGCTTAAATGGGTTTACTATGGAGTAAGCCATAAGAGATGTATGAAATTGATGTACCATATAACTTGTAGATCTTAAAAAGATCTACAGGTCTTCCCGACAGCAGATGTGTACATCCAGCGGCGACCGCGGGCGCGGGGGCAGCACTATTCGCGCAATATTTTATTTATAAAAGAACCAATACAATAATTTTATAGTCCACGCGAACGGAGCATGAAATTAAAATAAATAATATAAATGCTATTATTATTTACTCTATATGAATGCTTTAGAAGTAAAAATAAATTATATTACTTTACACGATTTATTGATAAGTAATATTTACCAGTGAAAAAACATATGCAGTAATTAAATAAGGTTTTTTGAGATATGACCCGACGTTAAAATACTGTTTGATAATGGACCTATACGGACGTACCACGACTTAGCTACAATAACATAAAAAAAACATGCCAGTCAAAAAATGTAAACAATTACATAACAATTGTACAATAAATCGTGTTAGCAAAACTGACCACGCCTGATTGCTGACGAGATTTAAAAGTTTTTTGAAACAAGCGGCTATTAATTTCACGCCATTGCTGATGTGTTACTCTATAATTAGGCCGTTGGAAATCAAAGCTTAAAACCCTACTAGTTCAATTGTATGCCTATTACCAAATCATTCTACAAAACACTAAAATTTGCAAATCAACTGAGTGCTGATGAAAAGACGCCATCTGACGGCATAGAGTAGCACTTGCGCATTTCTAAATTTTCCCAACGATCTCGGCACGTTCGAAGGTTGCGCGGCACCAAAACCTTCCGCGCCGGCTCACGGCGAGAAACATCAAAAGCGCCCCCTACCTCCTGATGCATCTCGACGGCCATGTGGTAGACGCGGTGGTCGCTGCTGTTGTACATGAGCGCGTTGGACAGCATCAGCAGCACGTCGCGCTGGAACTCCGCCGTCGTCCTGCGGGAGTCTATCGGTCAGTCGGTCGCGGCGATGGGTGTTTGAAGATTACGTCTAATACTTACATTTCGATAGGAAAAGCATTATTCGAAAAATTTTAAAACAAGGCAACGACTGCGCAGCGCGTCACTGCGGCGGTGATCGTGTGACGCCTCTGATACTGGTCTCATGACAAATATAAAACGTTGGACCGTTTAGATTATAGAATTAAATTCAGACTTTAAACATCGTTGGCAAACTCATTTTATGTTTTTGCAAGACCGTCCTATGTGAGGCCGGCTGTTAGTACAGTCACAGGTTAGTCAACCTGTATTGGTCTATACAGCTGCAAATAGCCCTATGCAGATTAGACTGATTTGAACGTATGTAATTAAACCTTTAGACACAACTCGAAAAACTGTGAAATGATAGCATTTAAGAGCTCCGGTTATATAAAATTACAATTATAATAGTTTAGTAATAAGAAAAATACAATTTGTAGTTATGAATCACATTTAAAAAATTTAACTTGCAATATAAAAATTATACTTTTCATTAAGTTATATAGGAAATTACATGATTATGTATTAGCATATAAACTGTATTTGTCACGAAAAGCGACATCTATGTATTTCATGTCGTTTATGTTATTCCATGAAATACATTGTAGCATACCTATATATACCGTAAGATGTCGCTTTTCGTGACAAACCGCAACGCTCAACGTAGACGACGGCTATTCAGAATCGTGACTTAAAAATAGAAACAGTGTTGGCAACCGTACGATAATTATCGTACATGTACGATAATTTGATACCAACGTACGATGTACGATTGCGATTCATTATCGTACGCAAATGTTCACGATAATTTTCGAATTTCTAAATTTGTACACAAGATGTCACTTGTACGAAACACAAGAGGATCAAGAGAGTGACAATGATGTCATAGTGCCGGATGATTGTTGAGTCATTTAAGAAAGATTCCGATTATTCCGAAAGTCATTAGTTTCTTAAGGATTTCGACAGATTCGCTCACTCATATATAAAGAATGAATTTATGTGTATAATAAATAAATATAAATAGCTTTTATATGTTATTTGAAAACGTATGATAATTTTTTGTCAGGTACGATAATTTTACGCCCCTGGTACGATCAGCGCATCATTCTAGGTTGCCAACAATGAATAGAAAACATTTTCGCTGCAGAGGCGGTGCGCTGACGCCCAGGAACAGCTCTGAAACTTCAGACACAACTACACCTTGGTTCATTAGAAAGTTATCTTTTTATGACACAATTCTTTACTTTTAATCACAAAATCTATTAAAAATAATTTTCGAAACGATTTAATTTATGTGTATTCAGTTATTTGTGCTTGTTACAATATATATCTTTTTATGTAAAAAACCAAGGAGAAAGGATGAAGTTTCATATTTGAGAATATGAAAGATATCATTAACCTCCATTGGTGATATCAGAGATATAATAATGAATTTTATCATCTAACAGTCACTTATACTTTCATGTTGGTCATAAGTCAGAGATATTACGCATTATAAAAGTAAGTAAATACAATGTGATGCTTGAATACACATTTTTTTAACGACTTCTACCACGGGCTTAAGTGACGCTACCACTCTAAGTACTCTCGGTTCAACCATTTGCCGATAAGTGATATATGTTCCTGAATTAGTTTTCAAAAAGTCTACCTCCTACCCTCGATACCTGTCGGAATTGTGTTCACAGGACAGAATTTGTTCTACTTTGAATTTATTATAAATTCAAATTAATAGAAATGAACTGTGGAAAAAGATTTTAAATAATACATGGGAGTTCTATGGAAATCTTAAATGCGCGTAGACATTTTAATCTTGAGTGAGGATGGAGGGCGGATAGATCACCTGATGACGCCGGAGTCGATGTTCCTCTTGATGGTGCCCAGGTCCATGGGTCGGCGCACGGCGGCGCTGTAGCCGGGCGCCTGCTCGTCCGTGATCGGCCGCAGGAACAGCGACGCGTACTTGTGCGCGCACAACCTGAAACGGCGGACCGTACGAAGGAGGGGGGCGTTAGCGCAGAACGGAAGACGTAGCGGATGTGCCGACGCGGCGGCCATCGTGGTCGTCCCACACCGACCTGTTGTAGACCAGCATGACGGACTTCTTCCAGAGGCGGTGCTCGCGCTCCGCGTCCGAGGGCGGGTGCGCGCCCGCCGCCGGGGACTCCGGCGCCGACGCCTCCGCCGCGCTCTCCGAACCGCTGCATGCTGCGGCACGGGTCATATTGAATAGCTTACTCAAACCAGAACGGCGGCGGTCGATCGGCCGTCAATATATTTCTTTTAAAAAAAAAACAATGATTGAGAAATGCGCACCACGTTAATGAAACATGATTGGAATTGCATAACAGATATAAAATTTTAATCCATTACACATTCAAATTTATTTACATTATATTAGAAATATAGAAATAGATTCTAAAATTTAATGTAATACAAAATGTAACTCCAAAAAATCCGCAAGTATCACATAGTTATATGCCAGTTTTTCAATAACACCATTAAAATATCTGCAGGTGACTGATGACAGCTGCATCGCTTAATTTTGATCAATCAAGAAAACAATGAAATAATTTTCATTTATCCGACATCAAAATGCAACGAAACATTGGCCCTTCATGAAAAATAATTGATTGCTTTTAAACAAATATTGTTTAATAAAAACTTTCAAGTTACTATTGTAGAATGAAATTAAACATATACAATTCTCAATCGGAGAATCAACAGCAGCTAAATTTCACAATACCTACAATTTACTCTGTCGCAGAATGTAGATAAACACATTCGTGAATTTCAATATTTAAACCCTTCATAAACAATTTTCACATTTTCAACTACACAAACCATTGCTTTTAATGTACGTAACTTATTACAGCTACACATTGTTTAATCTTTATTGATATCAAATAAGAATCCAAATTAAAAAATATAACAACGCAACGTACAGCGCCATCGGGTGGGAAATGAGTAAAGCTTCTTGAAACCCATTAATTTGGTTTAAGTCCCACCATATAGACGCACCACGGGACATTTTGAGATGGACAGTGCAAAAAAATAAATAAAGCAGATGGATAAAATAAAATGGTTACCTTATTATGACTAATTTCATTTTCGAGTGTGTATAACCAAAAAATAAATTGACAAAAATTATACTGAAAAACACAACACTATCTGTATATGCTCACTTCTAGAGTCGGGTTTCTTCTTTCTGGAGTAATCCCTCTTTTTCTTTCCATCTTTCTCTTCTTCACGAATCAACTGAATACAAGAAAAAAATGAGGGTACAATCTATTCAAAGAGTAATTAGTGTCACGTTGTACAATTTTACATAGTACAATATGGCAATTTTCATTGTTTGGAAATTGTGTGTATAAAAAAATTGAATAATAAAAGAATATACTTTTACAACGTACATTAAAAATAATGATTTATCATGGATACCCTGTAACGGGCAAATCACAATATCTAGTTAACTTAGTAATGAAAAATGTAATTCATGTCATTAAATCATTGGATTAATAGTTTTTTTTTTCCGGACTTGCGACAAAATTTCAAAATCCCTGGTTTGTCACTTTAATATACTTTATTACATTACAGCGGTCTACCTAATACAAATACTTTTTGATATTTTAAAAAGAGAAGAGAAAGATATACGTTAATTCTCAATCATTTGACAACATTTTAGCTGTGACTTCATTTGGAAATATGAGACAATAAATACAGCGAGACAATCGATCACAGCATGGAACAAACGATAACAATACAGTCACAGCCTCACCTCCATAGGCGTGTCGTCGTCTGTTTCGGTGTGAACGTCCTCTGTCTCTTTCTCCTCCTTTATGGCGCTCGCTTCCGCGTCTCCCGCCCCCGGCCCCGCCGCTGTCGCCGTAACGACCGCCGCCGGCGCCGCTTCCGCCTCGACCTCGTCCTTCGGCGTGTCTTTGACCACCCCGTCGGCGGTGCAGTCTTGCGATTCGTTGCCTGTTTGCTCCCGCGTGTCTATGGTCGGTAGCGACGGCGCCGGCTGATCCTGTAATATATTTATTCATCACAAAGACTGTCAACATTGAGCCCAATGTTGTTCGAGTAATTTACGGCCGGTTCCATATTTATCAGTTTTAGTTACTACACTCACCATTTTCGATTTAAATTTTATTTAATAAAAATTTTTAGTGTAATATTTCATTGGATATGAGCGAGTTAAAGATCATAACTCAGCATTCTTACATGTTACTACTATGTGAACTAAAGTTTACTACCAAGTTTTAAAATATAAACAAGTACATGAAAAAATGATGCACGAAGCACTGTCACATGCTTCGCGCCTACCTGATTTATTTAAATTTGATTTTTAATATTATTATAATATGAATATCTATATATAGAGTTTTAATTTATTATGAACAAATTTACAAAAAGATGCATGAAAAAACCAAAATATAGAGTGTACCACCATCTAGTGTCGTCAACAATATGGTAGCTTAGCTAGGACACGGGAAATGAAAAAATCTAGAGTATGGCTAGTTAAGAGGTGTACTTTAGCTGGGTAGCATGGACGAGATGAATTTAACTATTTAACACAAATATAAGATAATTAATCATATGTTTCAGAATGGAAATTTATTCCTGGCATTGCATTTTATGAGCTCTTTCTCATGACTTCTCAATTATCAAAATCAATTTAGTTGATCGTTCTCTTTAAACATTTTTAAAAGTTTGTCCGGCCGCCACCCTGAATCTATTCGACGAGGTGGACCTCCCTAGATCCATGTCAAAGAATTGATACGATCAATAGCTTTGAGTGAACAGAAAATAGTTCATTTTTCATATATACATAGAGTTTTTCATAGAATGATATGATCGCTACTTGCAGGAATAACTACCTCTACGATCTCTTTCTTCACATGTGCACCGTCGTCTTCTGCGGTGTCCTTCTTTTCGACAGTTTCTTCTTGTGTAGCTCCTGATATCTTCTCTGGCGACACAACCTCTTCGCCTCCATTGTTTTCTTCTGTCACGACCGGATCTTTGGCTGTGACTTCAGAGACAGGCTCATCAGATACCGATGCCTCAGCATCTGAAACAAAAATTTGAGTATGTTTATTTACTTACACTAATTAACCACTGTCATGATTTTGCTATCTGATTATTAGTGTCTAACAGTTTTAATGTTGTTAAACCAAAATATCTTATCGAAAATCTCCTATAGTTTTCAAATTATACATGTAAAAATTTAAATTGTCCAGTCAATAAATTATTCCATATTTAAGATTTACATTTTAAATAAATTACATACTATATGGAAATTACTTTCTGTTACAAATTTTTGAAATCATTACAGTATTACAATACTTGTTTATTACTGATTAATCTGTTTTTGTACTGTTTAATGTGATTTATTAAATCAACCCACTCTAATGATAAAATATAGATGTAACATTTTACAAACACAACTCACAAGTGTAAGTGGGTCCAATTTAGAAATATGAACTTATGAACGTACCACGTCGTTCAGGCCCTGATTCCACTTGCGGAGGGTCTGGCGGAAGAGGTATGTGCGAAACGTCCTCTTCCTTCAACTGTATCACGTCTTCCGCTTGTGCTTGTCCTTGGGATACCGGTTCAACTGTATCCGATGTACTCGGAGGATGGTCTCTAAAAATTTATAGGCAACTGAATAAAGACAGAATTGATTTGAAACATCAATAACTCAACTAAGTTTTTTAGGAGGACCAAGTACATTTGGATATTTCTTTTGACATTCTACAACTTTATGACTGCGAGAAAAGTTTACAGTGCTTAAAAATTTTTTAACGAAAAACAACAATATATATGTACACAACTAACTGGGCCCTATTAAAATATATAAAATAAACATCGATAAGAATGCACTATGGTACAGTATAACACATGAAACTCTACCGCTCTGGATTGCCTGCAAATGATGAAATGCACAAGCATAACGCCCCCCAAACCCAGCCTTCACCGCCGCGTGCCAATTGTATGCCATTGCGACGCTTTCGTGTCTAAGTTCACAGCGGCAGTTTCCTGCGTTGCACTGTCCATATATACTAAGTGTTTCATTTTTTACTACCTCATGTTAGGAAGAAGGTCCTAAAGTTTTGTATATAGTTACATATACTTACTAGCTGTATTTATATTTAGAAATGCTTGCAATTTGTGATTTTCTATTCTTAATTTCAATGAAATATTTTTTTTACAGGCCAAGCAAAATTTTCCTGTAAAACTGTGAATATCAGTTCAGTAAAGAGGCAAACATACAGACAAACATTTAAAAAATGGTCTTTTACGTTCTATTAATCTATCTAAATTCTCTCCGATAAGTATTTAACAAACATATTCATGTGCTGCCAATCTAATATTAGATTTATTACATGTGCATGTGAATTTATAGAAAAATATAAAACGATCAATACAAAACTTCTCTCGACGTTGTTACCAGCACAGTCGAGGTGATACACATCATTGATGTGTCTGCAAAATGGTATCGTGCCACTTTATAAACAGCAGTAAGACCACCATATGATCTTCATTGTGATCTATGGACAGTTTGAGTTAGTTGTAATCGGTAAAATCTATGTTCCGAAGTACTCACATCAGAACAGGTGATGGCAATGGCTTATCCTGAGCGCTCTCCTTCTGCGGTTCCGGTCTGGTTCTGGAAGTTTCCACTTCTCTCGTTGATTCCTCTTTGATCTGAAAGAAAGAAGAAACTATTATATGAGATACGTATGGAATATACAGGATAAGGAATTAGAGAAGATAACTATTGTAGTACAAATTTAAGCCAGGATCTCCACAGAGTAGAGGCAAAAAGTCTGACTACAAAAAATAATAATATATAATAATATTAATTATTTATTACTTAAAAAAAGACTACAAAAAAAAAGGCAACCGCCTGCATGTCATTTTTCAATAAGACTAATGTCTGCAAATTAATTTTCATATGGCAATGAAAGGGCTTGGATTAATAAATTCAGATGATTCATCATTCAAAATTTATTTTTTATATAAAAAAATAAAATTCAAGAGCATAGATAATATAGATAATGAGGTTTGTTTTTGCCCTTTTTCTATTCTAAAATTGTAATTGAAATAAGCTATCGATCGTTTCGTTTATTCTAGGATTCTCACCTTTTGGTCTTCGGGTTGGATGACTTTTATTTCTGGTGTCGGAAATTTAACCTCCGGAAAACTGATCTTGATTTCGGGCGCCCGCTCATTGGCCGGCGGAGTCTCGGTCGCCGCGTTAGATGTCTCCGATTCGCTTTCTTCAATCTAAAAAAACAAAGTAGAAAGATAGTCGAATTATACTGAAAACAATGTATTGAATAATAAGAAAAATAGACTAGAAAGAAGAGAAAAAAAATTAACCTTATACAATGTATCAAAGATTTTTTGCTTATTCTATTTTATAGAACAAGGTTATAAATTAAATTAATATGCCACTAGTGACGTACGACTTCTCTCTTCCATTGTGGTTTTTTGCCTTTTTGGTCTACGGCAATCGGAGATGTTTCTACATCTATAGATTTTCAAACTACCCAAGAAACACACTAACAACGACTGACAACGTAGACTACAACAAAAGCAATGCGCCTACTCCAGTGGAAGTTTTCTTAGACATAACCTTCCCGATTTTAACTCGGAACGCCACGAATAGAGAAAGCAAACTTTTGTGGATATATTAAAATTGCTCTCGTCACAAAACCGCCATCTTAACATTACCTTTTCACTGTCAGAGCCAGTGTTCGCGTGCCGTTCTAACGGGACCTGTCAAACATATAAGATTCCGTGTGACATTTCTGTGAACTGCATACGAGCACAGTACAGTTGAACTTTATCATGAAGGCACGATTCAAATGATGATGAACTAGATGCAGCGTTAATATTTAATATGAAATCAAACAAATGTAGTATATATATTGACATATATTATATATAAATATATATATATATATTAGGGTGGTCGTTAAAAATTAAATTTCTTGCGACGCCCCCTAAAAAGCTTCCTTTTAATGAAAGAATACTGGGAATTTTTTTTATATTTTTTTAACTCAAAATAACACCTGCCTCAAGACGGTCAAAGTTAATTTTTAGGTATACTAGTAATGGTAATATATTAAGCTCGTTGGTAATTTATCGACAGAGAATTATTTGATGCCTTTAACCAAAGTGTCCAGTGCATGCACATCCTTATTTTTTAGACATTTTCATGAAAATAACTCATACGTAACTGCTTACAGACGTATAATAGGCCCAAAAATATAAGAAAAATTAAAACATGAGCTTGAATGACGAAATATTTAAAACTTTTTATGAAGCTATAACTGGAAATTTATCACTCATAATGAAAATAGTAAAGGTTTTTCGTTATTAATACTGTTTCAACCTTAAAATAAAAATTACTTCATATTTAATACGATAATTTCAAAAAAGAACAAAATTATGCTCAAAAATTAACTTGGACCTTCTTGAGGCACGTGTTATTTTGAGTTAAAAAAAAAATCCCAGTGTTTTTTCATCAAAAGTAAGCTTTTTAGGGGGCGTCGTAAGAAATTTAATTTTTAACGACCACCCTATATATATATATATATAATGTATGTCTTTCTATTGGTTTGTATAATTTGGATGTCGGCATGTAGACATTCCGGTAGACAATCAAACTATACCAGTGGATCCGACTGCAGAATTGCTGGACGCAATGGGACATTTTAATATTGCGCAACGACCTCTTACACAGGAAATGGGAGAGAAATAACTTTGTAAATTTATGACTTTGGTCTTGGATCACTTTTGCATAAAGACGTTTCATTCAAAATGTTAAATGTGACAATATAAATCTTTCCTCGAGGTGATTGAATTTTAATATAAAAGTATTTAAAGAAGAATGTGACGAGAACTGCGTTTATTGGAAAATATTCAATATGAA
The DNA here is from genome assembly GCA_005406025.1 of Eumeta japonica. Classification (NCBI taxonomy): domain Eukaryota; kingdom Metazoa; phylum Arthropoda; class Insecta; order Lepidoptera; family Psychidae; genus Eumeta; species Eumeta japonica. The sequence continues at coordinate 65,464 of BGZK01001756.1, forward strand.
AATAAAAAATGTATGTCTATAATAAATAAATTAAACTTTCATCTATAAATATGCATTAGTATAAAAACTATAAGCCCATGACTTATCAGTAAATAGTAAGTCAATATCAAGAACCTTTTTATTAAATTAAATTTTATGAGTGTTGTTGTTTTCATTGGTTGATAATTGAACGCATTTAGTATAACTAGTTTTTATTACTAGATTTAGTGTTTTTTTATACAAACTCAATGTCTATTTTCCAAAAAGGTAGGCAGAAGTCAACACATTACGATCTTTGCTGCTTGATTTTGTATATTTGAAAATTTTATATTTTCCATGTATAAATATGCAAGGCGTATTATTTTCTGTCCGTAAACACTAATCGTGAATTGAATTAACTACAAAATTATGTCTATGTTGAGAGTAAAGTAGCTATACTATCAGCAGGGACAAGCAAATATTAGTAAAAAAGAAATTGAAGTTTAAATATATTTTTGAATCTTACCATATTCATAATCGCAGGCTGCTCCGGAAGGATTCCGACCGGTGTCTCCAGACTTGGTTCATCTTCCTTTTTCACAATTGGCTTGTCCTGACTTCTGAAAGCAAACACATGCATGAAACAAAAAGAATACGAGCACAGCCCGTGTCATAAATATGTAAATGGTTTACATTTTAATATTTCTACGATTGATTCCAGATCTTTAGTGCAAAATGAAAGCTATACGACTTTTTAAAGGCTTCAATTATTTTCTCCAACTAAGGGCAGTCAATATAACAAATTACAATATTTATACATTTATATATTTCTAAAACTTACATGAATGAAAAAGTTCTACAACCAACTATCATTGAAAGGAAAATTATATATACATATATATATATATATATTAGGGTGTTTCAAAAAAACAAACAATTTTTTTTTTCTTCTGGTATTGAAAAGCTGAAAGTACACGAAAAAACAAAAATTTTGGCACTAATTAGAGCCCTTAATATTGATATTAAGGTTTGCCTCTATTCATTTGTTGTTTTTCCATTTAAATAACACAGGAATTTTTTTTTCCTTTTTTCGAATTTTAATAACTTTGAACTGGTTCATTTGCTCGGTACCAAAACTTCACGTCTTATAGGAAATTTTACGTTCTACAAAAAAGACCTGAAGGTCAAAGTTCGACAGAGCAACCGCTTCAAAGATATTCGAGATTGAAAATAATACTAATCAAAAATTTCACATTTTTTCTATTATAACTTTAAAAAAATATCTTTTGTTATCTTTGTTCTACGTTTTATCAAAAATCACTTTAATTCTGTTAATTTAAGACTTATTTTTTTTTGCCAATTAATTCAATACTTAACATATAAAAAGCATGAATACGTAAATATTAAGATAAAAAAAATTCTATAAATAAATTGTCCGTATCCTATAACAGCTCCTAATAACGATTTAACCTTAATTAAAGAATTAATTTCATATAAAAGATTGAATACTATTGTTTCACGGTCATGTTCAGAAAAATTAGTTGATCACTTGTGGTATTTAAACAACGATATACATATATATATTGGATGACCACAAAGAAGGGTTTTGAAAACACCCTAAGTGGGTGCGGAGGAGTGAATATTAATAGGGAGATACCATTATTCTTAGTCAGAAAATCCTGAAAATGTGTTCGGGCTTTTCTTTTTAAATAAAGAAAAACATGCTTCAGGATTATTGAAATTGGTGTTTGAAAATCTGAGGCCTTCGTTATAAATAAAGAAACACTTGTTGGGAGTATTTTTTGGAAAAGCACTCCCTAAAAGAGTTGAATAGAGACTGATAGTCAGTATCGGGCTCCCATTAGTTTTGAAGTCAGATCGTGTTTTCATTTTGAAGCCTTACATATGCAGAAACGAGCCGTACGTGAAATATAACGAAACAAGCACGGGAGTGGGATAGGAGTCAAAAGCGGAATCTAGATAATCCGGAAGTCGAGAGCTTTGTCATAGTCCAGAACGAGAACACAATCGGAAACAACTATGGGACCAGCATTAAAATCGTAAAGAAGACCGAAATATCGGAACCATTATTAACCGGAAGACTGTTTAAAATAAAAAATGAAGAGACGTCGTCCACGTCCACCCGGGGAAAAAGCTAGCTAGTTGTAAAACTATTTTGCTGATGCAAATTTTATTTATAATATGCATCATCATTTATTTATTTATATTTTTTATTTTCATGTTTCAAAGCTTAGTCTTTAAGGCTTCATCGCTCATTCCTTGCTGGTTGGAGGTTATTAATGATAATTATCGTTATTATATTTGTAATAATAAATACGTTATAATTATAATAAATACTGTTTGAAAAAATTCTTACAATTAGAACACACATGTACAATACAATGCACGAAAATTTGCCGCTCTGAGTTGGCTGTGAATGATGTACTGACTAGGCATTATGCTCCCCGACTCTTCCTTCTTCTCCGCCGCGTTCGTTTTACGCCATTGCTACGCTTTCGTGACGAACTTCACAGCGGCAGAGTTTCGTGCATTGTACTGCACATACGTCGTGACACTCACTTAGGCAAGTTCTTATGCATGCTAGACACTGGAGCTATCACAAAGTCTATATCGGAGAAGGCGTAGACATCTTCGGCGTTGATCTCTATGTCGTCTATGTCTATCTTGTCCGTGGTCTGCGCCGTAGGGACCAGCTGCGTCGCCTCAGGCACAACAGGAGTCGATACGATTGGCACAGTCGACGGTGATGCGCAGGCGCTGGCGGTCGCTGCTTTTGAAGAACAAAATGAAAAGAAAATTAAGCCCTAATATTGCATAATTCCAAGGAAAAAAATAGAACCAATATACAAAAAAAAGAAAATATAAGAAAGATGAAATTAATACATTAGCCTTATTAGCATCAATAAGGTCGCCGGATGTACCCATGCAGAATGTAAAAAATGAAGTCTCAATTCCATAATTCAATGTGGGTTTAAAATACAAATTTATTTAGAACCTTATTCTTTATTGATAAACACTATTTTGCTTTGACAAATTTTTATATATATTATACAGGCCTACAACAATTTTGGTGCCGGGGATTTTAGACCTAATTTTAAGTATATCTTACAGGATGATATCAAAAATGTTACCGGTTTTTTTCTATCAGCTCTAGTTCCCTCGCTATAAAAAATACAATTTCCAGAAAAAAATAATATTTTATTGGTATTAAACATCGAGAAATTGCCTTTTAAGTGATTTTCTTTGAATGAGACTGACGTGGGCAATCTCACTTGATTCCCCAGCGATAGTCGGCCATCATATGGGTGTCTTTTATGGACGATTCACAGTGTCTGTTATCGATTTATGCTGATCTTTTAGTATGTATTCACCACAAACATAACAAAATGTATCAGGATTGTTAACATAACATCTGGACGTACTACCCATGATGATATAGTAACAACTTTATCGATGTTATTGTAATAATGACTATTTACAAAGTAGACCGGGAAAAAAATTAAATGAGGGTAGAAGGTAAACTAAAGCTGATGAGTAAAAATAACATATGACAATATATTGTACATTACGTACTTTATAGACCATAGGCACAAACAGAGATGCACCAAAAAAAAAATTTTTAGCAGGCCTGTGTTACTAGTTGTGATTAAACTCTCTCGTAATAATTGGTTAGACTATTTTAAACCTAAAGCAGTTGTATTAAATTTAATGTACTCTGTATCATCTACCTTTCAATGCCTTTCCAACATAAAAAAACAATGTGCACCAATTTTACTTACTCTTTGACCATACTTTTAGGGACGACTTGTATAAACTTTATCAATTTTAAATTAACAATTATTTTTAACTATAAACATTAATTATTGGTTTTTAAACCAACAAAACATTCACGAAAGCTTATCAGTATAGGTATCAGTTAAGGAGACTATTGTGCTAAAAATACTCACAAAGGACAAGATTATTAGACTTTCAAATTTCACGGCTTCATAGGAATAGCAATTATCATGTATGCTCATAATATAATGGTTATATTCAAAGTACTGAGTACCTTTTGCATTGAAATCTGTATGGATGAGTGGATGGAGTACTTGGAAAGAAAGTCACCTTAGAAAATCTAATGCAGACTAAATTGACGACAATGTGTTCTAGATATATGTATTTTATTATTAGTATGCAGAGCATTAATGTTATCTGTGTATAATACAGACTCTCATGCAAACCGAATCGCACGAAGGTCGAATAGGTTTTGACTATCTCTAATCCTTATATCTACTATAATTTATGTAACAGTTTGAGTTACTCGCAAATTTTTTATGTGTTTCCAACATATTCTTTGTTATATAAAAACTTTGCGAATATATATATAATTAGTGACTTATTTTGATACATAATAGTTGTAAGTTTATGGTGAATAAAAAAAATAGATTAACAAATAATATCTCTATCCATTTCAGATCTGCTCTTGCTTCCGGTCCCGGTCCTTCTTTCGATCCCGATTTCATTCCGCTTTCCGATAAACAGCAACACAAAATCGAGAAGCTTGTATGAAAAAATTGATAAACATCGGTGAAGCAAGAGAGATATGCAAAGACAATAACCATATGGAAATCTATAGTCTCTGCTTACCATTCTAGGAAATAGTTATAATAATAACAAGGCTGTTTCAAAATATTAAAAACTGCCTACACTTTATTGTATCTCGCTCATAACAGCTATTCATTTTTACATGAATATTTTTACCTTTCTTTGTGTCAGGTACTAATAAATGAAATACAATCTTTTTATTTCGAATAAAGTGACTTGGTCATTAAGGCTTTCACGCTGGCCCAACGAACCCAATGTGAGTTGAAGGCTTTTATTTATTGATATTTGTTATATTTATTAACAGGTCCTTACAAACATTAAATGTATATTACAATTTCGATAACACCCATTCATTTCTGTAACAGAACCTTAAATACAAAGTATAAAAATACTTAAATTTTTTTAATTTTTTATTTTATTTTAGAAAATCAAGCGAAGGGACCACTGTTTCTGACGTGTTATAAACGACGTATACCATTGAATGTCCCCTCCTTCTTTTCCACACCATATAATAAACTTTGTTGTGTTTCAAGAGCACCCTTGAGTAAAGGCTGCATGCCAAATAATACCATTGTACTGGCGTTCGATCTGCACCAGCTGACTCTTGATGTGCTCGATGGCGGCGTGCTCGTTGGCCGCGCCCGCCGCGGACGTGGTGGCCACCACGCTGGGCGCGCTGCCCTTCTCCAACAGCATCGACAGCGTCGGAGCGCCGGCGGACGGGCTTAGTGTGTCTGATGAGTGCAATTATAAATATGTCTTTGTCATACTAATATGTTTAAACGGTCATACCACAAACACGAACAGGCATGCATAGCATAGCATGTAATAAAGATGCAGCGTCCATTGAGGATTGCACCAGTTCTCGTATATACACAAACGCCAAATAATCTACCACATTATAGAGGTCATTTGAAATAAACTATTTCTTTTATGTTATATGAAAATGAAATCCTTTACATAACCAACTTTTCATTGCATCAAAGTGCAATAGTGTGCAATAGTTCAAAAAAGAAATAACAAAAAGCAGAAAAGCATTTTAATGCAATTTTTTTTTCAAATGATCACTATGGATTATATTTATAAAAAGAACTTTCCACCTTTACATACTCGTAAGAATTATATACTTCACGATTAGGCAATGGGCGAAATAAAATTTGTCCAACAATTAATTTACAAATACAATTTTCTTAATTAGTATCAACAATGCTTCCATGTACCTTTAAAAAAATATTAATGTATTTTTAACAAATCTCGCCCCATAAATATGCAGCTCCGTAATACAAACAGATAGACAAATTATTACCATGAAAGAAGGTTCTGAGCCTTAGTGTTAATAAGATCACATTAAGGCAAACGCTTCAATGCACTAGACAAGTTACACAAGCGTGTTTGACTTCGCTTCGATACAAAATATAGGTAGAGTCGACCGCTGGGACATACAGATGAGCCGCACACGGTTCGCAGACGTTGCTCATACAAGTTATTTTTGTTGCAAGCTGCAAGTTACTTTTATTACTATTGTTTTTCAAAATAGTATCACATTGAGATCAATACATCTCTGCATTCGATGGAACCACTAAGAGAAACATTTTGTCTGCTCGCTCTTAGGGGTCGCTTTGACAGCTTTTTTATATGCAGCCACCGCTTCCTCGGCATTCCTAAACCACTATGCTCGATATTTTTTATTTTATTTTAGGAAATAAACAAAAATCGCATGCGCGTAGTCGGGACTGTAAGGTGAGTGAGCCAATAGTTATAATTGAATGAATGCGCAGTGTGTCTACGTAACAGTGGAGTGGTTGCTTAATTTTCCATACAACTTTGGTATCCTTTTATTTTTATACGGCCAGCAATCATTGTGATAGTAACAATTAATTGTTCATAACATAAAATAAACATAACCCTGCATAGATTTATAAGTTATGTGAGGTATTAGACGGTATTCTTCGTTATGATTCTACACAAATTATAAAGCACTTAATTCTTTTTTTTCAAAATTTTCCCTTTTACTATTATCATTTTTGATTTTAAAAATTTCATATATAGCGTGAATTCACCACCAAAGCCACTCACCAACTATATTGGCTGGATGCGAGATATGCTGTGGTGTGGTCACCACCGGCGAGGACTGTAGCAGCGAAGTCAGTAATGGCGACGACGGTGGGACTACGAAATAAATAAAGAGTTTCTATCAGAATTGCCAATTCGCTGTTCTCTCGCATAGTGCAATACCCGTTTTAGAAACAAAAGCAAAACTATCACACAGAACACTCTTCTTGAAGTAGAGTGAAACCGTGAACACTTCCAACTCTCCATCAAACAAACAGCCATGTGAGTTTTATTTGATCTACCAATCCCATTTATATGGAATTAGATAACAGACATCACTTTAAACAACGAAAAAATAATGATGCTAATGAGAATGTCACATACAAAACCACATCAATGCTAGTCCAGGGTTTAGCAGACCCCACTTATGATGAAGTAGAGGTGATGTATACAATAAATTATTGTTGTACTAAATAATAATTGATCATATAACATCGATTCAAAATATTGTTCGTCCTATAGTAACCTACCCTATTTTCGAGTAATGTACTCCTTATTCTATTTTGAAACTAGTACTTATACCATTTTCGTACAATTCGAAACTGTGACTGGTAACAGGATCAAAATTGAAAGTAAGACAAGAAGCAGAATAGAGAATAAAGATATTGAAAACAGGACCATGAATAACAGAACTGGGACCAAAGTTGAAATTAGAAATGAGTTTGGGATCGACAGACATATCAATAAAAAAAAAAGAAAGAAAGGGAGATAGGAAGGTAGAAAAAAGGAAAAGGAAGGATGGAAGGAACAAATATTACAAATTAGAATACCAGCTGTAGTGGGTGTGGTAGGTGCACTGCTAGCCTCTGCTCTCCACGGACGCTGCGCACGCGCACGCCTCTCCTCCCTCTCCCTCAACCACGCGATACGCCTCGCCTGCTCTCGCTCTCTCAATCTCTTCGCATTCTCTATCTCCGCCCAGAGCTCACGGAGTCTTTCTTCCGAAGTAGCCGGATCACGTATTTCTGATACTTCCATCTATGACAAACAGTGATAATAACATTCAAGAATTAATTTAATATAAATAGAATAAAACTATTAGACATCCATCGCTATTTAGTTACTTTGCCACTTTCTTGTTAAATTAAATTATGAAACAATTGAATATCAAAATAAAGGGAGTTCACTACAAATATTGAATTCACACGAAAATGTATCAATGCTTTTTCCTCGCACGTTTGCATTGAATATTACCCAAACTCTTTGTTCCTCTCTATTCTTCATTTCCTTTAAAATTCATGATTACCTGTTCTAAACAATATTTTTAATTGTATTTGTTTAAAGGCTCATTGGTTTCACACACATTTTATACAAAATTTTATGTACAGAAGCGATCAACAAGAGACAAACTGACCTAACCACAACTGGATAATAAAATGATATGAATTATAAGACTTTAAGATAATGATAACCAAGTGTCAGTGCCGGGTCACTTTTTCAATCAATATACCTTCAGTACTTGATAATGTTGAGTGAGCTCGGAAACATTTTTCTGTATTTCGATGATGCGCTCCTGGGTCAACCTCTTTAGGATACTCTCTTGCGGTGTTTCCACAGCACCCTCAGAACTCCGCTTTTTGCGTTTAGGAGTCTCCACATGCTCAAGTAATGCACCATATTGAGCTGCACAGCTGAAATATACAAATCCATTTTTATTTTCACATCAGTACAAATTGATCAATCATTTGCAATGTGACACATAAATATTACACAATCTTTATTAACACATACATAAAAGAAAGTTATTCTCTTAGCTTCCTTAACTTAATACATTGTCTAGTTTCTATAAATTATTGAAATAAACATATTATAACATTAAATTATCACATTAATCTATTTCTAAGTGGTATAGAAAAAAGCAATCACGGCTCAAACAAACCAGAAGGTAGTGGACTCGAATCCTGCCCATGAACAAACTGATCATTGACTTTGTAACTAGTCAAATGAAATGATTTCTCGGAGAGTCATATTGGTCTATTACATTGTTCTCACATTGATGATGATAACAGTTGTTAGCAGCATTCAAACGCACTAGACCACCATGGGCGGTTTATGGTCTCAGACCATGAATATGAACAAAGAAATTGTAAGGAAAGTATGCTTCAGCAGTACTGTTATGGATTGCTTTTCTCGCTCATGCCTTCGATAGAAACTTATAATTGAGCACCAGAAAGGATCCGCAATTGACGATGCACTTGAAGGACACTTCGGCCGATTTAGCCGCTACATTGAAGGAGACACCTCGGCCGTTCTGCCGACTAGAAGGGAACCTCAGCCGTTCTGGCCTAGTTGAAGGTGAAAAATAAAGAAGAGTTGTCTCACACACATATACATCTGCTGCCGATCTGGCTTACGGTATTGACAGGCAACAGGAAAGGGGCGGGGCGTCAGCAGATGTTTAATTTATATCAAAAAAAATTACATCATACGTTGATTACATTTCATTATATTCTTATAACATAAATACATTTAAAACGGTAATATACTAAAAATATCGATCGCCGACAAGTATTGTGATTTTTTACTTTTTACAAGCTGCCCCCGTGGCATGTAAACCACGGCCTTTATTTGCTATTTTTCCGATTCAAAAAACCTTTTCTTCATCTCACCCATACTGAGATGGTAGTGTAGGGTCATAATAACTTTTCTATTTTATTTATTTTCATGTATATCTATTTTCTTTTGATATGATGTTCTTTTGATAACATTTTTTTAATACTTTTTTTTTTATTAATATTCTTCTTCTTATTTTTTATGACCCTTTTTCTTATTTTTTACATTATATTTATACTATGTATTTCATATACGTCTTATACCTAATTACATATTCACTTATACCTATATTATTTCGGCACATATTGATAATACATAATCAATTGATTTTATTTGATCAGGCATCCCAGGCCCATTTATTTCAACTATATATCAGTTTATGTTCAATGCACCTATAAAAATTTACATTAACTATTTATCTTTGTATTTACTGATTCATCCTATTTCGGCGTTTGACAATCATGCCGCAGAAATTTAAAACAATTATCTCTCTTAAACGAATCTTCCAGAAATTCCGGAAAGTGCCACTTCGAGATCCGGACGCCAATCCCCGCTTCTAGCGCCGCACGTTCCCGAAGGAACTTATCAAAGTCCCCGAGAACGTGCAGCACGTCCTGGCTTTTGGCGGGGTCACAGATGCAGTAGGGTGAGTCCCGCAGCTTAAACCTAAACAGGTACTGCGAGAACCCTAACGAGTCTGCGCCATTTGGGACGTCATTTCGATCTGCCTGAGGACCAGGTACGCTTGCACCACCCCAGGGAAAGAAGCATTTGGAGATTTAACCTGTACTTCTCTCGACGTATCGTTGTTGCCACTCTTCCAGGTTAGCCGCCCTAATCACCTTTTTCGCGTACGAAAGCGGAAACCGATCGTAATCCGCTGCCGTCTTCTTGGTTAGGGCGGCCCACCTGGCGAGCTCGTCTGCACGCTCGCTACCCACGATTCCGGCACGCGCTCTAACCCAGAATAGGCGCACAGCCCCACCTTCCGCAACGATCCCGGAGATGTCGCGCCTAGCTTCATGAGCCAGAGGGTGATAGGTTTTCGAGCCGGTCAGTACCTCCAAGGAAGACCTGGAGTCACTGAAAATGTTGACCAGCCCGTCCTTCCCGTTCTTCACCCTCCGTATCGCTCTTTGCAGCGCGACCATCTCTCCGTCTGGAAAACAGTGCAGAAGGGATTGAGCCGGAGCGCCGAGTACCAGGTCTCCTTTCCGTCCCGCCATTCCTTCAGGACCGCACCGACTTTGTCTTCTATTCAGCTTCCGTCAGTATACATCTGCGGCCCAACCACTGCGAGACGGTCAAGGTCCTCGACGCTCTTATACCCGATCTCGGGCATTTGAGCAAGGTGAGGCAAGTCGCCGAAATACACGAGCCTCTCGAGCTCCCGGTCGACAAATGTCCCCCAAATCTTTTCCGCGCTTCATCTTGTATAGCCAGGCCGCTTCCGTCACTCTAAAGTCGAAAGGGAGCAACCTCGAGAAGATCAGCGCAGAATGCAAGGACACTGTACGGTGGGCCCGGCACGCCTTAAAAGCGCCGCTGCGCTACACAACGTCGAGCATCTTTCGCACGTCAAGCTTTCGTATCGCCCGTGCCCAAGCGCACACTGCGTACAGAACGATAAGCTCTATCACGGTAATGTATATGGTCCTCACGACCTCCGGACTCGGACCCCACGTCGCCTTATCCGCTCGGGCTAAATCGTTGTATGTATTTGCAGCTTTTTTACAAGGAATGAGGAATGAAAATCAGCTTCCTATCCTATGGTCAGACCAAGAAGGTGTATTTCGCCAACCAGGCTGATTTGCTCGCCATTCCTGTGCATCACTGGGTCGTCATATTTCAGCTTTTTGATCAGCACCATCGAATTAGTTTTCGATGGTGCGAACCTCAGCTTATTTCTGACTCCCCAGTAGTACAAGCGAGCTAAATTACGGTTGGCCTCCTCCTCGATCGACGAAGCCGACTGTCCGAAGAACACGAAGACTACATCGTCCGCGAACGCCTGCACGTATACGCCGAGTTCCCCGAGTTCTCAGAGTAAGGAGTCTAGAATGAGGTTCCAGAAGGTTGGACCGGCTATAGAGCCCTGTATACAACCCTTGGAAGTTTCTCTTCTGACTGCCCTCCAGCGTAGCGCACAATCACCTCCCGGTCTCACAGGTATCCCCGCACCATGTCATAGAGATTCACTGGACAATTATAAGCGAGCAGTTGAGTTTTCAACACCGGTCACCACGCATTGTCGAAGGTGCTCTCTATATTCAATGACACCATTAAGACGATCTTTTTGAGATTTAACTCTTTATAGATGTATGTCATTAGATCATAGAGGGCGTCCTCCGTCTCGCGCTGTAGCGTGAAGCAATACTGCGTCGAAGTACTGTGATTAAATTGCAATACAACAATAAAAAATTGAAATAAATATGCATAAAATCATAACAAAATCTTAAATAATAATTCAGGTAATTTCAATTAACCAGTAATCAAATGGCAACAAATTCTTCGTCTTATTCATTTATTTGAAGGGAAAAGATGAGCTGATTGAATACCATGTAAATCCTATGATAGTAAAGACAAAAAAATGGCAAATTTCAAAATGTCGCTAAATAAATGGATAAAGGTGTTCCCCACACATTGTACACCTTTGGCATTAGCAAAATATAGGAGCAAATTAGATATTTACACAGGGAAGAAATTTCATACCAATCAATTCAATTTATGTTATTTTAAATTAACAATATATACTCAAGTCTGTTTCTCTGAAAGGTAGGCAGAGGCTACAGATTTCTATATGGTATGATCTTTCCATATTTCTCTTGCTTCACTAACAAATATCAATCTTTTCATACGAGCTTGTCGATTTCGAATGCTTAAAATTTGGTCCTTTTTTAATTTGTCACCAATATGGTCTGGTGCATAGGATTTTTTAGGGCGACCCTCGCTCTATAGATTTGTTTTGTCGGTCTACTTTCATTCATCCTTTCCAGATGGTCAAACCGCCGCAACATACCTCTTTCTACTCTAGTCACTACACCTTCTTTCAAACCACACCACTCTCTAATATAATCGTTTCTACATCTACCTTTCCACACATACTGCGCAGCGATCACATCTCCACTGTATTGATCCTACTTTCATATTTCTTCTGCCATACCTAACTTTCACTATCATACATAAGCGTAGGGACCAGGACCCCATCACGGATAACCAAACGCGCTTTTCGGAAGACACTTTACTGTATCATCGATTACTTGATCATCGGGGTACAGAAGGCATTTGACAGACAGCTCATCCATCCTTAGTCCACACTTATACTCTTGATCATACAAACAGCTATCCATGAATAGGTTGAAAATTCATGGTGAAGCTACACATCTCTGTCCGACACCTCCGCTAATGTCAAACCAGTCACTGTATGCCCCATTTATTCTGAAGTAAGCACTGGAGCCCCTGTATAAGGATAGTAGTATCTTTATTAATCCACTACTCACACCATTCACGGATAGGGGTTTTCTATATATCATTTCTTTTCACTCTCTTCTAAGCTTTTTCCAGATCTACGAAAATATAGAAAACCTTTTGGCCATAGGTCAAAAATTTTTCCGCAACAATTCACAGAGAAAAAACTTGGTCCCTACACCCCATACCTTTTCGAAATCCCACAAGCACATTCCAGATCTTTTTCAATCTCAATCACAATTCTTTTAATTATGATTCCCATATACAGTTTACCAACGACGCTGATGAGGCTTATAGGGTGGTAATCAGTACACACCTGACATGTGCCTTTACTCTTGTGGAGGGGTACAATGACCGCTTTACACCAGTCATTAGGTATTCTATCATTTTCCAGTATCTGTTATAGGGTACAACCATTATACCCCACCACCCCTCGGCATTTCTGATGAAACCCTATCATATCCAGCAGATTTTCCAGCTTGCACACATTTCAGCGCTTTCATAATTTCATCCATTATAATTTCACCATCATTTCCATCATCAATCCTATATAGTTAGTTGCAGTAACATTGTCATCTGCAACTGTACCCTCACATACAAAAACGTTTTCAAATTAATTCTTTCGGCGCTCTTTCACGTGACATTTCTCATTCAGTAAATATCCATCATCTTCTCTAATCACATGTATTCACTATGCCTTGGAATCATTCCAGGCCTCTTTCAACGTATCCCAAAAAAATTTTTGGTTTACCCGAAAATTATCCGAGAATCTCCTATTATAGCGTTCTTTTCATTCTTTAGCTCTCATTTTTTGCATCTTTATATATAATTTCAGCATCATTTAGCTTATCTTTCAAGATGTCCTTTGCTTGCACAAACCCAACCACGATTTCATTTTTTCACTGACTATTTCCCTTATTTCAAAATTCCACCATTAATTATCTTTCTTACTAATATTTGTCCTCTTATTCACTCCACATACCTTTTTTGCTTCGTCTACTAATACAGATTTTGTCACCTTCCACAATTCATCAAATTCTAGACATTCATACTGTTTGATTTTGCCAAACTATTTTTCAATTGCTGTACACACTCATCTTTTACATTCTGATCCTGAAACTTAGCTACTTTTATTTGTTTTAGCTCCGTAGTGCCTTATAAAGTCTTAATTCGACAGACCACTAAGAAGTAATCTGTACCAACATTGACGCCACAGTATACTTTCATATCCACAACTTCGCTTCTCAACCGATCATCCATAATTACACAGTTTAACATGTTTTTGTCTTCTCTTCTCTGCCACATATATGAGTGTTCCTTCTGTGATCTAACATAGGGTATGTCACACACAAGTTAAGCTCTTGACATAGTAGGAAAAGGTAATCTCCATTTTCATACCGTTTTCTCCAAATTTGCAATATAACGCACGAAACTCTTAACGCTTGGAATTGCTTATGAATGATTTTATGCACAGATTCGATGCTCCCCAAATGCTTCTTTTCTGCTTTGCGACACTTTTGTGACTAATTTCACAGCGACAGAGGTTTTGGCATTGTATGAGGGCTGCTATTTATGTGTCCGGGATATCAAAAAGAAACAAACGTCTATTATTTAATAGTTTTATTTCTTTTCAAAATATTCGCCATGATGATCGATGCACTTTGCATATGCTGAAACTAATTTTTGTAGTACTTTTTTTCATTCTGACTGAGGTATCTCCAAGACTTGCATTTTGAATGCATGAACGACCTCTTTGTGACTCGAAAAATATTTATCAAGTAATTTATTCTTCATGCTTGGGAATAAATAGAAATAATCGTTGGGTGCCAATCGGGACTGTATGACGAATGACCCGTCAATTCAATTTTTTGACCTTCCTAAAACTGAGTTGTTTTAGCCTACATGTGGCAGCTAATATTGTCATGATGAAGAATGATTCTGCATTGTTGGTTGTCCTTTCTTATTTCTTCAAATACTTCTGGCAAACAAATGATAATGAACCACTCTGAATTAATATTTTTAGATTTCCTAGTGGCACTGTAACTACATGTGCATTTATTTCAAAAAAACAGGTAACCATTTGCTTCAAAATGCTTTTGAGCCGAATCACTTTTGTTGAGTTCGACTCGTCTTGAAACACCCACACCATTGACTGTTGTTTAGTTTCAGGGTCATATGCACAGATCCAAGGTTCATCATCTATGTCAATATTATAAACAACTTTTGATGCACCATGATTGTAATTTTTTATCATTTTTTTGCACTAAATGACATGAACCTGTTTTTGATCAATGCTCAAATTGTGTGGAATTCAAGTCTAACAAAGTTTTTTTACAGCCAAATTTTAATGTAATATTTTATGTATACTCATCATACTTATGCCCAGGGATGCCTTTATCTCGCGATATGTAATATGATGATCTTGCATTATTAGTTACCACACAGCATCCATATTTTGTGGACCACCAACCAATTTAGGGTGACCTTCTTCTTTAAATTGTTCCCTGAGTATAGACCACCAACGATTAAACTCAATAAATCAGTGATACACAGTGATTTTCAATGGTGTTTCATCCCCAAAAGTCGAAGTGAGTTGATTGATGCACTGTTTTTGAGTTAGCCCATGCCAAAAATCATACAAAAACATCGCATGAAATTTTTCACAAATTAAATCCATGGTGATAAAAACCCGCAATTTTTAA
The DNA here is from genome assembly GCA_005406025.1 of Eumeta japonica. Classification (NCBI taxonomy): domain Eukaryota; kingdom Metazoa; phylum Arthropoda; class Insecta; order Lepidoptera; family Psychidae; genus Eumeta; species Eumeta japonica. The sequence continues at coordinate 80,862 of BGZK01001756.1, forward strand.
AATGACACCACAATGGTAAAACAATTGACAGTTATGTGAAACAAACTGTATTCTACAGCAAAGGATATTTTTAAATGTTGTAATTACTTTTTAAATATTGTTCTGTATGTGGCCAGTTCTGGATAAACAAATAGCAGCCCTCGTACTGTACTTAAGACTGACAAGCATTATATTTTGTGATTTTTGGGGTTTTTAAACAATGTATGTGATAATTTCATTTTATTAATCTACAGCCACTGTTATGTGTATGTAGCATTTTATTAATATAAGGATGTTAAATACTGAGGGCTGAGATGAGGGGAAGTCGGGTGCTTACAATAAAACACATCTTTATAGAATCTCTAGATTCTGTTAAATTCTGTAAAAGTAAGCTTTATAGAGAGCCCTTAAATATGCAGACATATAATGGCCTTATCGACTAAAGGTACAATTTGTTCTATAATTTATTTTTAAATCAAACTTTTAATTACATCAAAAACTTAAACTAAAAGTCTGTCGGTTGTTTTAACACTTCTGACACCCTGGTGTGAATTAATGTGACTGTCTGCATTTTCCTGCGGATGAGTCTAGTTGGCATGAACCTATATAGAAATAACAATATAACTATTAACTAGTGATGTGCCGGATCGCTAAAAATGTATATCCGCGAATACGGATCTGAACACGGATATTTAGTGCCAAGATCCGCGGATACGGATACGGATCTTTATTTTCTTATTCGATTAGTGTCAGCGCTCGCGACCTTGAAACGATAGTTGACGGTACGCTCGCCGCAACGCCACGCAGGACATGTTTTGACTTGCATTGCGCGGATAGTATTTATTGTTTTGGTTACGGTTTAGTGTGACACTGTGGCGCGTTCATAACGGTTGTGTATTGTTTTGATACAAATTATAAATAATGTCTACTAAGAAGTTTTCCAGTGCAATTTGGAAATATTTCGTGTTAGTAAATGATGAATGTGCGTGCAAAATTTGTGATGGAAAATATTCCCCGAGTAGAAGGCACGACTTTTAAAAATCATTTACAACGAAAACATTCCGAAGAATATGATTTGTTTTTGAAAGAAGACGCTGCTAAGAAGAGTACCGATGAACCACCACGGCCGGGAACATCTTTGCAAACGGTAAAAGAGAATTTAAACAAACTTTTTTGACGAATATATGGAAAAACTAGAATGTGGGATAATACAAACCCCAAGTCAATCAAAATCGACTATTTGATTGCTGAAATGTTGGCTTTATCAGATTTGCCCTTTCAACATGTAGAACAATTAGGGTTTCGACGATTGATGGATCATATTGTTCCAAACTATGTTCTCAAAGGCAGAAAATATTTTACGGAACTAGTTTGCAGCGAGCTTTTCGAAAAAGTGTCATCAAAAATAAAAAACATGTTACAACAAGATTTTGATAAAGTTTCCTTCACAGCAGATATCTGGTCAGATTCGTCATCAGGTGTGTCATTATTATCTTTAACATGTCATGGCATTACCGCAGACTTTCAACGAAAAAATATCGTTTTGAAAGCAGAAGTTCTTGAAGAACGTCACACCGGAGATTATATTTCAGAAGTATTTCAAAGTATGTTAAAAGAATGGGGAATTCAGAAACAAAATGTGCACTGTATGGTACGAGATGGGGGATCCAATATGAAACGCGCCTGTTCTTTGTCTGAAATACATAATGTCGACTGTACAGCACATCAGTTACATTTGGTGGTTAAAGAGGCTATCAAAAACGTTGATACAATCTCCGTGCTACTCGGAAAATGTAGGAAAATTGCAGGACATTTCAACCATTCCACAATGGCAAAGCAAGAATTAGAAAAATACAGGTTCGACTCAATCAAAAGTTTTAAAAGTTTTGCAAGACTCACCGACACGCTGGAATTCCAGCTATCACATGTTAGAAAGACTTGATTGCATCAAAGATTCCCTGTCGCTTTATGCTTCAATAACAAAATAGAACAATTTAATGCTGATGACTGGACTTTAATTCAAGACTTAGTAAAGTGCTGAAGCCTCTAGACGACGTAACCAAAACATTGAGCTCTCAGAACTCATGTATATCCGACGTTATTCCTCTAACACGAGCATTGAATAAAATCTATGATGAGATCCAGGAAAGTCTCAATATCAGTGTACCCTCTGTTGTGGATTTTATATCTGCTTTGAAGAATGAATTAAATTATCGTTTTTCTGAAATTGATAAAATATTTTGTTTCAAATATCAACATTTTTAGACCCACGGTACAAAAAATAAATTCTTCAGTGATATTCTCATAAAAAAAAAAAAAGAAAAATTATGTGCAGATTTAGAAACTGAAGAAAATCTCACAGCTACAACAAGTACTGGGGTTAAACCTACTATTAGAAAAGAACATTCCCAGAGTTTAGATTTAGAGGTATCTATTGCTAATATGTTAGATAGTGATGATGATGATGAGCAATCCGAAAATCAAATGTCAGATACAAAAGCTAACTTGCTCACAGAATATATGTCAGAAAAAGATTACCAAGAGATCAAGACCAGTTAAAGTATTGGCAGATTAACAGTAAAAGGTTTGATGTCTCAGTCACATTGCTCGCACATATTTATCATCACCTGCAACAAGCGTTCCAAGTGAACAATTTTTCAGTGCAGCAGGAATTGTTTATGATCCTCATCGTAACAGACTTTTGGGGACAAAGCTGCAAGTTGCTTTTTGAAATACAATTTACCATTGCTTAATTTCATTATGATTAATAATTTTTGAGCTCTTCTAATTTTGCCTGACATTTTGTCATTACGTGTAAACTAATATTTAAATTTTATGTGACGCGCAGTATTCATTTAGAATTATCATTTAATTACAATATATTTTCGGTTTCCTCATTATCTCAAAGTGATTTTATAACTTTCTACTGTATTGATCATAATTATAAAAGAGGTTTTACGTTTTAGTTTCTTTTTCATTGACATAAAAGTGACCATGATGTTATATATAGCTTGCTATAATATTCCGTAATTGTATGAAAAGTAGATTTCAATTTTAGTTTTTCATTGTCATAAAAGTGATGTTAATTTGCTCTTTCATTATAAAGATCTATCTATCTCAATGTTTGCAATATAAAGGTGCCAAATATTTGATTTAATTAAATAAAATAGTCTGAATGGAATTTATTAGTTTTTTAATTCTACCTAATCACCTGAAAAGATCCGTAAAATTCATCCAAATTCCTCCCAACCCGCTGGCCAGCGCGGAGGGAGTGTAGGCCAAATCCTCTATTTGCTTCGGCAAATTAGAGAGGGTCGCTCCTGCAGTGGAGACAAAAAACAGACCTGATGATGATGATGATCCGTAAAATATCCGCTCGAAAAGTAACGGACACAGATACGGATACGGATTTCTTTTTTACCTCGGATATCCGCGAATACGGATACGGATACGGATATCCGGAACATCACTACTATTAACAGACTAAGATAAATAAACAATTAACAGGGTGCTTGGGTGTTTAATATTTGTCAATCTTCTCAAATTAATATTTAATTCGTTGGATAGGGATATGTAGTGAAAGAACAGATTCGAGGGTCAGTAGTGGGTTGCATGCGGCATGATAACACACGTTGCAGGTAAGCGTTTCGTTTTTGTGTAATTACCTTTTTTGAGAGTACCAGTCAGCAGGTCTGTTTGGATCGCAAACGGTTTTTAGAGCTCTGGATACTGACATCCAATTCTGGTCCCCACTACGAGCGACTGCAGAAGCCAGACATAACTGTTCTCGTATATTCCAAGTATCCAATGGGATCCTTTTAAGTTGGAGTCTTTCTTGTATTGAAGCCATTACGAGGTTACGTCACGATAGTAAAATACTATTTCAATCTCATACACTTGACCAAGTTTGTCACTACATTTATAAGTTTTTCATTCGTACATGTAATAATAATATAATTATTGTAATATAGAATTGATTAAATACTTTCAAAACACGAAAAAGAAAACAAAATCACACACAATCAACAAACATCAACAAATGACACAGATAAGTAAGAGATGATAGATGTGACAGCAAAGTTATCACAGTATAACAATATAGTACCATAGAGCTTTTGAAAATAGTACAACAATTTATTAAACCAAAACTAAACATGATATTGTATTAAACGAGTATTTCTTATATTTAAGTATATGATTGCGATGAAAATTTTCATTTTGGTAAAAGTCTGATTTTCAAGTTTGTCTATATAGGTGTCTTTCCTAAAAAAAATCGAAAACAAAACTATAATTTTTTCAAGAAAAGTTTTTGTATTTACAAAGCAAACTCCAAAAAACGTTGACAAAACACGTTTGCCTGAGTATTGTTGTTTATTGACGTAATGTTATCAGCGTTCATTTCTCTTTTTACATTCATTTCATGTCATTTGAAAAGAATATGAGACTTTTTACAGATATTGAGACAAAAGCAGAATTTTCGTAATGAACTGCCGTGTTGAGAAATTGTGCTTCCATCTATTATCACAAGTTTTAGCACTTGTAAAAACAGTCATTTTGTATCTATATTATTTTACAAGAGTAATTGGTTCAGTAATATATAGAAATACATATTTCCCTATTTCTGTTCCTCCTAAAAGTTTAAATGTAAGTGATTTGCAAAACTTTTTTTTACTTTTTAAGTTCATTGATATGAACAATTACGTTAAAAGGATTACAGGCATTCAATATGAATATTTACAATTTTATACAACAGCACAATTGGAACATAGAAACTATAAAAAAAATTGGCCTATTTCTTCTATTTTATTACTTTTATTTAGACTTTTGATAATTATTCTACCTTTCCCGATTATTAACTTATTGAATTTAACAAAGAATAAATTGATATTTTTTAAATACATAAATTATCCTGACATCATTTATCATTTACGTAATATAGGGCTTACGAATATAACGGCTTACACAATTTATTCTACACATACAGTCCCTATATTGATAAGAACTCGAAACTACATCTAACTCATTATGACCAATTATGGACATAATTCGATTTGCAGTGGAGCTCCTCATTTTCTATTCATAAATAAACTTTAATTTATATATAAATATTCTTATTAGATATTTTTTGGAAAATATTTAAAAAATCTAGATATATTTTCAGTCCAAGTAATAATAGCAATACTACTTGGGAAATAAATCTCGGCACTTAGAATTAGTACAAAGTTCCTCCCTATGCAATAAAATATATATAAACGTAACAAAAATAAATAAATAAACATGTACTTACCTCAAATGTAACAAAAATGCTGTTTGTATATGAACAGCCAACAAAAAACTACACATAAACACAAAGAAAACATAAGATATCTGCTAACCAAGTGTCTAGAATCAACTGCTAGAAAGTACTGCTCTTTTAAAATTTTACGGCTTAATTTTTTTTATTGTGCTCATCGACACTATCGAAATTAGGTATTGGTCTCACTAAATCCTACAACTTTGTGGTAGAATTCACCGAAGATGATGTACATTTGGAAGAAGAAAAAGGGGAAAGAAAACAAGAACTTACTGTAAAAGATGAGCGTCCTACCGTGTGTTGAAATAGATAAAATGAAAAATGTCGAAAACGGAAGTGGCTTCGAATGTAACAATAAGGAAATTAATGAAATAGAAAAAGGAAAATTACAAATCACCAGGATTAATTCTTTAAGTGCCGGTGAAGTTTATTTCGCATTATAAAATTACATATTATATTTATGGCAATAAAACAATTTTTTTTAATAGTGTAGTAATATTAAGTGTTTAACTTTTTAAAAAAAAACAGAAATTATTATTTTGAGGGGGAATATTATAACTTCAATATTTACCATTTTATTATTGGTATATTTTTTTATAACAATTTTAAGGGGAAAATAGCATGTGAGCCATAGCAAGTATGTAGTCGCCACTGCCCATAGACATTTGCAATCCCAGAGGAATCACCAGTGTGTTGCCAGCCTTTTGGGTAAAAATAGGATATCTAAGGGATGAGAGAGTAGGCTAATAGAGGCGGCAATGGTCTGATGGAGGGAAAATGGGCCACCTGAATCCTCACTCACTGGACTAAAATTCAACAGTAGAAACTGTTACTCCACGTCTGTATCCTGTGAGAATGTGGTATTTCATCCTTTGAATTGACCCATTTTCGTGATGCAAGCAAATTAACCATGGCATGGCTCTACCACAGATTGTGGTGCCTGGGTCATATTGAATTTTTCTAGAACTAGCCCTTTGTAATAAGAGTATTCAAAAATTATCGTTTTTGAAATAAAACTCTTTCACAGTGTTTTACATTTTAGTGTGGGTGGATTGCCATTTGTTTTTCCCTTGTAACATCATCTTGATAATTGCATATAAAACCATGAATTTAAGTCAAGTCAATATTGGCACCGTAATTTCTTTTTGTTTCTCAAGTCAACAAGAATTTGCCAGAACTTTAATTGGCATTTCCTGTTGAAGTTCCATCTCATGGCTCTGTGTATTTCTGGTTCATAAAATTCATATTACGTGGATGTATCACATCCCTGACGATTACTGCTGTCACCGGCTGACTTTCACGTCAGTCTTCAACTGCTGTTATTCAAACCAATATCGATATTGTGTGACAACTAATAAAAAATTAGTCCTAAGTAAATGTATATTGTATTAAATATTGATGCGAACTAAGTGCAATAGGTTTTTTGTATGTATATCTGAAGATTTATGGCAGCTTTGCACTGGATATAAACTATGATTCATAAAGGCCATTGAAGACGTCCATAAGAAAAGACTGAGCCAATCGCTTTTTACAATGCTTCCAAAGAATCCAAAAGTGCTGAAATTGTGAGAAAAACATATGTAGTCCTATTAATAAGAATCTGGAAAATTCCATTATTCCTCACATAAATATGTTGGGTTTAAATTTAATACTTATTTGATTACATCTTATAGGATTTGAAGTATACTTGAGATGTATGTTCATCCACGTTTAAATATCCAGATAAAATTGTGACCTATTTGGAACATCATAAGTTCCTGTATACATGTACAGTATGCCAGATGAAAAAGTGCATAAGTGCCTGCGCCCAACGCCATTTTGATAAGAATCATTTGAGAGCATTTACCTGTAAAAAATGTGACATGATATTTAAGTAAGTATCGATTATCTGGGCACTATCCAGCGTGCTTAGAATTCTACAGTGAATTAGAAACTGTTAAAATTTTCTGGTCTCAATGGTGATACCAATATCTTCCCGAAAGTAATGGTGTGCATTTCCCATAGCTAACAAGACACTGCTTACCCTAAGATGTGGCGAAACCAAACCATGAAATGGTTTAGTTTAGAATTTAGTTAGTAATGGTTGGGAGTGTCACATTTTATATTAAAGTTGCCAGGTTCAGTCTTGACCATGGGCAAATTGGCAGATGACTTTTTTAATTTGGAACTACCCATTATACACCTTAGAGAAGACGTTAAGTCTTCTGTCGCAAATATTAATATTAAAAGCAAACATTCCTATTGTACAAGTATAATATTAATACGTATCGAATACCAAATTTTTGACCCTGATTTGAATATTTATGATAAAGAAAATACAAATTTTCACCTCCAATTTTACACTAATTATGGCTAAATTTTCAAAAACTATAAGGTATGTGTTTCTTTCGGAAAGAAGGGCCCGACCATCAATTGCCTTGAATTTAACTTCAAATGGCCCTTTAAATATGGCATTTCTAAAAAGTATATTTCCCTACATTATAAAAATAAATCTTGTGCAAAATCTTAAGTTACTACTTTCAGGTATTTTGGCTGTGCATTAATCAGTCAGTTGATTTGTCTTTTAGGTCATAAACTATTGTAATTTTTTGTCGGTAAAATTCGTTTGTCCATAGTGCAATACTCGTGTCCAAGAGCAGAGCCCCTTATAGGACTATTTCATTTTCATCAGATGCACAGGATGCTCTTGAACCACATGCTGACGCACACAGGAGAACGGCCGCACGCCTGCGACCTGCGCCCGGCGCGGTTCACCCAGAAAATTCACAAAATTCACCGGAGGACCGTCCATGGCACAGCGGAGGTTGGGCAAGTGGCCAGAATGCAGCCTGGCGCCCAGACGGACGCCCAAAGACAAGGCGGAGAATAAAGTAAATTTAATAAATAAAGTTAAAAACAAATGAACAATAAAGATATTATCATTGTTTGTGTTTGTTTCGTTTTTTATCTTGTTGGTTTGGGTCCGCTCTATGAATTCAAAAAGTTAAAAAATCAAAGACACGTTTATAGGGAATTGTATAAGCCCATATTAATTATATAAAACATAAAATAACACGTCAAACATGTACATACAAAGTATATACATTACATAATACAGTCGAACGTCAACGAGTCGAAAACATCCAAAACTTAAAAGTTTCGTTCCCTTCTCTTTGTGCCCCAAAACCTCTATTGCTCGAAACCACAATCCTCTCTTAGTCGAAATAATTAGTGAGACCCTAAAATCCATTTTGGTACGTATGTACCCTCTGTAACGAAAAAATAAATTGGACTTCTGTACCTCAAACATAGCACTATTAAACTCGATTACTTGCAACTTATTACCTACATAGCTTGCTAAAAAATAAATTACCGACTTTAAGAATTTGCATGCAATGTACACTATTGTTTCTTAGAAAACAATATAAGAGTATACAATTCTAAGAAATTATAAGCGATTAATAACTGACGTGAATACTGTTTACTTGTTTGGTGTCTGGTGTTTCATTTTGAGTACATATTATTGTCAGTCGAAATTCTTAATAAGTCAAATGCTCTATAACTCGAATTTTTTGGCATCTCCCTTGTCATTCGACTTAAAGAGATAGGAATGTAATTTACTTGTAATAGCTGAAATGTTTAATCAATTTAAAAGACGTGATTTTTTTTATAAAAATTTTTTGATTTTACTTTTTAATTTTTGTAGAATATAAATGTAATATAGTTTAATTACTTGGAGGAAACTAAAAAAACAATATTATATTTAAATGTTTTTATCATAAATTATGGATATTTTTTAATTTTGTATAAACATTCACATGATGCATTTTTTTTCTATTTCAATCGTCAATTGACATATCGTCAAGTCGATATCATAGATTTGAATAAAAAACGAATCTCGTACTCTATTAATTTATTGCATAAATATTTTTGATAATTTCTAAGTATGAAACAATGTCTTTATTTCAAAACTTAAAACTGTTTACCCTAACCATAGTAATATAAAATCTATTATTTTATTGCTAATCCTTAAAGATTTTAATTTCATTATGATCATATGACGATTTTCATCAATGTAAGCAGTATTAAAAACTAAACATATAATATTCATAATGTCAAATGAAATAAATTGTAGACAAGTGTCTGTACGTTGCTTTATATACATAAAAAAAAAATAGTCTAATTCATAGACATAAGTTATTTAAAAACTAAGATAGAAAAAATAGCAATACGCAGTACTTCTTAAATTACTCGTACCTACCTATCAGCTACAAGGCTGTCAAGCGTAACAGGCAACATTTCTTTAGAAAAATTTTGAGACTGATAACATTGTCGAAATGTCTAGGTGGATATTTTAATAAAAATAGAAATATTTTCGAGAAGGGGCTCACTCAAAGACATTATCGTCAATTCAGATTAGGATAAGACAATGACTTTAAATGACACATTTATATAAATGCATTGTCTCGTAATTTTTTCTGTTAATATTTTATGGCTTTTTATATTGGAATTTGGATAAAACATTTATATATGTAAGCCAAATCGCAATCTAATTATGTCACTTGTTAAGCTTTTATATAGTTTTGTCAAAATTGTCAATTAGGGGCCACCCATCCATAAATTACGTCACACGTTTTGGTCAACGAAATGTGACAATGCGCGACGAGGAGCAGGTCAAAAGCTTTGTGACGTCCAATCCGAAATACGGAAAAGGAAAAAGGTTTATGTCTTTTGTTTTGTCCGATAGTCAAAGTATTTTGAACAAAAAAAAATTGTAAAAACTGCTGTTTTCATTTAGGTGCGACCACCTGTGACAAGGACGGGGGTGGGTCAAAAACCTTATAATTTATGAGACGTAATTTATGGATGGCCCTTTGTGGACACTATTGAAAATTAACTTTAAGGTCAATTAACATAAAGTTAATTACATTGACACAAGCTGTCCTAATTAGACACAGCAGAAACAAAAACCCTGACGAGTATCTTTATATTAAATTATGTCTTTACAAAGTCAATATATAATTAAAATTAATCATATTATATTTGAAAAGATAATGAGCAAATTAGAAATGTCGCTAAATTATGTTAGTCGTTAAGTTGAAATGAATGTCGCTTTTTATGTCAAAATGTCGCTAAATTGGCAACACTGTATGAACCTTCATAACAAAGCCATTTTAGTCATGATACTACACGTAGACCGTCATAACAAGTTTAAAAAGCTAGAAAAAAATATTTGAATCGGTTGTTTAATACAATCGAACCTATGAAAAAAAATTACTTCACATTTTGAATTGAAGTATGTGATAGATTTAGAAATAGATTTCCATTAGAAAACCATAAACAGTAGAACAAAATCGTTACCTTTTAAATTAAATGATGAACAAGTATAACAACATATTCAACCGTAAGTACGAAATACAATTGCACCCAACAAATACAATTTCAATACATAAACTAACGAATTTATCCACTAATAACTATCCAAATAGAACTAGTGAAATAATATTTTATCTTATATTTAAATCTCCACCAATGACATGGATACAAAAACACATTACATATCTAACAAATCACTAGACGTACCGTTATTTTACAGCATCTTATTGCCAACGACAATGACACAGTCAATACAAAATTTCCGTATAAAGCAATACCTTCTATTTATTATCTAAAAGTGACTAACACTAATAAATACACGTTAAACAGCAGCCATCATCTTTTATTTTTCTATTTTATGTGCCATATTAATTGCTGCGGGCTAGAGTTACTTCCACATTTTTAGGGTTCCAAACATCAAAAAGCATGAACCCTCGTTAGTCCTGTATCTGCCATTAACTTTAAAAACAAAACCGCTAAACTCTGCTTTTGACTGAACTCAATAAAAAGTTACTTAACGGAGGCCCTCGATGTTTTCAATCATCATCGATAGAATAATATTTTTAGATAAGTATTTTAAAAAGTTAGTGGCAGTAACTCAAAAACATAAATTGTTCTTATCCTATTTCATCTTCTTAATTTTTTAGGATTCCATACCTTCAAATTAATAGAAATATAGAAGAAAGAAAGAAAAAAACCGATTTAGAGCATGTCGGACGACGCTAACTGTAGGTTCCGAAGCCGCTACTACAAACAAATGCACTACAGATGAAAAAACTATGTTGTTACACTTTTTTCCATATTTCCCGCACAAAGATGACAACGTCTGTCGTGTGCGGCTCATGACAGAGACTAGCAACAAAATGACCTACCAGCAGATTCGAACAAGCGGTATGGTATGCGTCAAGTGCACAAAATCCTTCACGAATATTTAGCGGTCAGGGACTAGGGAACGTTGTATTAGGTGGATAGCTAGTGATTTGATTGAAGTTCAAAAACTCCGTCATATTAATTGGTGCCGGGAAATGGTGCAAAGATTTGCCGATAGCGACTCAAATACTGTTTACGACATAGTTACAGGTGACGGAGGCTGGGTTCACTAACGGCATCCCCGAAACCAAAAGGCAGTCTGCTCAGTGGATGTTTCCATTTGACGAGTTGCACACTAAAGAAAGATGAAGCTGGAAGAAAGATGGTGGCCTCTTTGGAAGAAAGTAGGTGTAAGCACTTTCATTGTCTATAACTAGAGAAACAAGTACTTATGTCAATTGTTACTCAAAGTGCACCTACAAGAAAGCGTATATACATAGCACTTACGTTCTTTTGTTGAGAAGCGCAGTTTTTCAATAATGATTCAAAAACAGTACATTCGATAATGTTCAAAATAATTTTCATTAAAAGTATTTATTTAGAGTTACTTTTGTAAAGTTTTTCATATTTTTTGGACATACAGTTTAGAAAATAAAGGAGGAGAGACAATTTTTGCTACTTTCGAAGCGATTATTTCAGAAAATATTCAATTAGTGAAAAAAATTGCTGGGAAATCTTAAAGTGTTTTTAAAAGAATTATCAAAGTGTGTGTTGATGTTTGGTAAAAAAAAGATTTTCAACTTCTGTTACATGTATGGGGGGGGCGCAATAAAAATATTTATTTTTGTTATTTATGTACGAAACTAAATAGAAGCTTACACAAGACATCTATACTCCGAATTACATCAATACACAACACATATTGTAGTTTTTGAGTGAAATGCGTGTGACATTCGGACAGACGGACGAACATGACGAAACTATAAGGATTCCGTTTTTGCCATTTTGGCTCGAAACCTTAAAAATGAGAACCCTTATAGGATTACTTCGATATCTGTCTGTCCGTCTGTAAATACCCTTTTTTCTCAAGAACGCGTGCAGATTTCAAATTGAAATTGACATTAAATACTTATGTATAAGTACGATCCCTTGCAGTAGTAAAAAATTCAATAGGATAAGAGCAATTTATGTTTACTTATATATGCAGTTAAAACCTAGGCACTCTAAAAGCTTATTTAAGCGGGTCAAATGTTTTAATTACAAGAAAAATATGAATTACGGAACCCTCCATGCACCGGTCCGATTCAAACTAGGTCGATTTTTGACAGCATTACATATTTTCATCACGGCGTAAACTATGGCGTTTTTACGAATAGTTCAGGAATTAAAAAAAAGTATATATAAAAATATATATTAAAAATACATATAAAAGGATTATTCAATGACGGCGACCGAGCAAATAGTCCATACCTATTAATACATTAATTCTTCCGACTTGATTCAACATAAAAGGTTAATAAACCAAAAATGCAAACAGTAAACATTCATTCGAGTATTAAAAAAAAAATAACGATCAGGTTAGATGTTTGTATTAAATTCTTTGCCGGAACATGGCCGTTATTTCTTCGACAGTCTTGTTCTTTGTCTCTGGCACTTTCAGTATGATGAATATTATGCATAGAGCTTGGATCGCGGCGAATATGACGAACACGTAGTGTTTTATGATGTCCTGCGATTGAAAAAGAAAAGGAATAAGTGTTGAGAAATATATATTTTTGTTGTGTAGATTAAATAAATTTAAGGTCAAATAAAAACGTAATCGTGTAGTTATAATAATGATTATTTAATAGTAAAATAATAGGAAATTTGTTTCCATATTATTATCAAAATAATAGCAAATTAATAAGAAACTTTTATGGTTTTGACGAATATTATAGTTTTTTTCTCTAGCACAATTATTAGGTACAAAATACTAGCTATGATTTTTTTGATCTTTTTAACATTAACATCAGCGTGCTTCAAACTCTCATTTGAAATATTTAACTGTTAAAGTTAAAAACTAAACACATAACATACATTGCTTTAACTTCATAATTGGCAGTTGACTAAATTAGTGTTAAAGATATTGACATTTGTGGCATTAAATGAATGCCACAAATGCCAATTATCTCTAAGATTACCAATATTGTGACATATTTAGTTTTTAACTTTAACAGTTAGCAGTTAACTATTCCAAATGAGAGTTTTAAGCCCACCGCTGTTCTGGTGGCTTGCATAAAAAGTAAAAACTAAAAAAAGTAAAAAAAAAAGCTTGTAAGCCATTTATAATAGAATATTTTTATTTGGCAAACGTGCTTTATACAGTACCATATGTATTCAAATGTTACGAAGTGATTTTTTTTATGTCAGCTAATAAAATATAACAATTATCTGAAAACGACAGGACTGCGGGTTTAGGCTTAATGTGATAATATTGAAAATAAATTCGTTTTATTAAACGATGGCATTTGGCGTAGACTTTGAAGCGTCGAGTGAACTAAGAAAATGTGAGCGTCAAAATGGCGGCGTCACGCTACTCTAACATATTACTATGTGACTTCTATCAATAATGCAATAGTAGAAATAGTAAGTTATAAAATAAAAATATTGTTTTCACTGCATATTATTTTATATACAAACCGGCTATTTTTAAATACTAAACCCTTAAACGTTATTCATAAACAAGGAAGAGTCACATTTGATATACTATTTATATATTATTTTGTACAGTTATGTACAAAAACCTTTTCTTCGGTTGTACGTTCACAAACCGATACCACTTGTAATATTTTTAGAATTGCGTGTATTGTTTATGTATATAATCGTGTCTGAGACGAATTCTTATGACAATCTGTTTATTGTCGATCTCTACTCACACTCAAAGGCAGGAAGCTCAGCCCGACGACGAAGTTGGCCGTCCAGTTGACGGTGACGGCCACTGCCGTCGCGGCCGGCCGGGATGACTGGTTGAACAGCTCTGATGAATGACGACATCTCAGAGTTAACGGTGTCATAATGAGTATCAGTTATGATTATTTTTTCTAAGGTAGAGTAGGTACAAGGCGTGAAACTATCCGCCGCTGTGAAGTTAGCAATGAAAGCGTCGCGAGCGGTCGGGGAGCTGTAAACCTGCACCATTCGCGAGTAATTCAGATCGGCAGAGTTTTGTGCGTTGTACTGTAGTAACATTTGCGCAAAACAGCTCAGCTTTAATAGAATAGATAATTTAAATAGATGGATTAAGTCCCGAACGTAGCTTGCTACTCTTTTTTTACACGTGACGTATAGTGCAACATTGTTCTATTTAGCGCTAGCGATGCTGTGTGTGACGTATGCAATAATTATAATAGATAGTCCGTTATGACATTGATAGTAAACATTTGTATGAGATTTAATATGCTTTTTGTAATGGTTTGAATCGAGGTAAAATATAAAAAAAGTTGAAGTTGACAACGTGGCGTTCATCGTGTCCAGTTTAGGACGAGTAGTACCTAGGCCGAGATAAATGGCTCTGTTGAAGTTTTATTTAGAAACTGTCATTGAAGTTTTATTGCTATGCAGTTAATTTGCAAAAATGCATAATTAGACGCTTGCCTGCAACATATGCTAACATGCAGCATGTAACCCACAGATGACCCGCCAATCCGTTCTTTAACTCGGACTCTCAACCAACGAATTGAATATTGATTCGAGATGATTGACAAATATCGAACACCCGGACAAGTGCAATATGTTAATACAAAGTGCAGACAGGCGTCTGCAATGGTTGTATTCTTATATTGGAATTAAAGCTCATTGTTTATTGTTTTCTAATGTTAAATACCAGTAGTAAATTGATATCGACAATAATATCGACTAGAAGGTTTAATTTGTCGTTTTGCATCACGTCAAAGCACAACACTGGCAACACTATATAGTTAAGCGACGAGGCACCGTATACAAAATTGAAAAAGTTTGTCAAAGTTTCTGCAATCCTCTACGTCTAAGAGCATAGAGAAAATAAACTCCTCGTTCATCATTTAACAGATCAATATTTTATGATATAACAACATCGATGATTGATTTATTTGAATATTTTTGTAAAATAAACATCACATAAACAGGGGAAAAAAACTTGCAATGGACAATAATTGAAATCACGGTCGAACCGACCGTTAATATCTGTTAATAACTTTTAAAAATTATAACAAGTATTGTCACCGATTGGATCGAAACTTGAATATAATAATAATAATAATATCTTCGGACATATATACACAGCACCGTCTGGTCCCAAACTAAGCAACGAGGCTTGTACTATGGGTACCAGGCAGTTGATATAATACATACATACTATTTTTGTAAATATATACGTATAATACATAGAAACACCCAGACTCAAGACAAACATTAATTTATAATCAAATAAATAAATGTTTTTCTTGTGCGGGAATCGAACCTACGACCCCAGCGCGACAGGTAGGGTCACTACCACTGCGCCAATCAGGCAGTCATCCGAGGCATTTCTCCTTTGAGTTAAAATACATTTCCGAAAAAAAAAAAAAATAATAATACGTCACCAGTGACCAGGAACCACGGTATGGAGCCGGGCCCCACGGCGAACATCGACACGAATATGACCACCAGCACGATGCACACGTACGCCAGCCACATGCGGTCCGGCGACGTCTGCGAACAGATGCAACTCCTCAATAGGTTTAGAACTCGACATCCCTTCTTCGAACTGCTCCGTGTTCGGGTGAACGCTTGATAGATATATCTTTTCAATCCCTAACTTAGCCGCTTAAGGTTGTTACCTGTACAGCCTTATTATGTGATTGCCCTTTGCTGATAATACATATAAAAAAAAATACGCCGGAAACACAAGCAAAATAGTAATAAATAGTAAAAAATTATCTATAAGTGAAAACTTGTAACCGGCTAACTTAAACATAATCGGTTACTTATCTCGACACATAATATGTGTAAGTTTTTTGTGAATAAATATAGTTAAATATTAGGCTCTATAATAAATTGGATGTGTTACTGCAGATTACGTTATTAAATATTCAATCATTGGTCATTGTACACAGATAGAAGACATAAATGGTCCGCGTCCAAAATTCTACATTAAAAGTTCGATAAAAACAGCAATAAAGTATATGTTATACGTCTAATACTGGATTTGTATCATTAATCTACAAAAAAGAATATAAAAAAATCTCTTTTTTATATATTTATGACTAATATTACGTTTATAAATCGCTTCGATCAGAATGGCGGTACAAGGTCATTCTTTAGGGCTGTGATTAAGTTATAGATATAGTTAGCTATAGACTACCTTATTAGTTCTATTTAGTATGTTTCATCCTAGGATTAGTACCTATTTTCAAAGATATCTAGAATTGAATAATCCCTCCGTTCTGACGTCAGGATGGCGTACATTTTGTTCTTACTGTTTGAAATTATATCGTTAATTACTCGATAGTTAGTACCTAAAGTCTAATTGTTGAGAAGAATTCATCGATACAAAGTGTGCCGCCATTCTAAAGCTTGCACAATTCACGAAAGTAACAAGAAATACCTAGAATATTACAAAATAATCCGCTTAGACATTTCTTGTTCATCACACTTAACTTGTGAATACAATGAATACAGGAACAAAACAGACTTGCCGGCACTCGGATTCCGACACACACACACACACACACACACACACACACACGCATGCACGCACGCACGCAGAAACACAAACAGGTACAGGAACAGTCACAGGCACACACACATACGCGCGCGCTTGCGCACACACACAGGCTACCCTTTACTGGTAGTCTCGAGTGTTCTTTCAATACAAACAACTCATAATTTATTTATAAAAAAACAAGACGTAAACATGTCTTAATTTAATATAAACAAACAAGTACTCTAGAATGTTCTAACCCAAAAAATACGCGTACTGTCTAAAACTGAATTAGTAGAATTTTTACTAATTGAAGTAGTAATAGTAGAAACTACAACAAAATTAGTAATTTTTAGTTGAATCTACTACAGATTTACTAAATTTGTAGGTGTTACTTTTCAATTAGTAATTTTTCACTAATTGAAAAAGTAATATGGCCCAACTTCACTACTGAATTAGTAGTTCTGAACTTGACACTTGACAATTAGTAAAATAATCACTTTTGTAATAGTAGAATTATACTTTTTAATTAGTAGAAAATTTACAATTTTAATTTGTAATCATTTCCACTAATTGAAAGAGTGGATAACCACTTATTGCTGGTCGTATACTTTGGACATCTTAAAATAGTAGCTATTGACTATTAATTAGTGGTTTTCCACTAATTCAGTTTTAGAGAGTAAGTGGAGAAGTCTGGATAGTGAAACATGTTTTTGTTTTATAGGCATCATTCTAGAATATTTTTTTTTAAGGGAATTATTTTGTATTTTCAACCATTTAGGTTGTGAACGCATTTCGCAACAATATCACAGTCGACGACCATCACACTCACGTAAATCATGGCGACGGTCAGAAACACGGTCGAGACGAACATGCCCGTGAAGCCGGTCAGCAGCAGCGTCTTGCGGCCGGCCAGCTCCACCAGCAGCAGGCTCACCAGCGTCATCACCACGTTCATCGCCCCGATGCCTGCGCGGACGTTAAAAAAAAAAAAAGAAGATGAGCGCTTGCAACCTTTATTGAAGTAACACTTTTTGTCTAATTACTGGCGGATATCTTAGTGATGGCAATTTAATATTATATTAATTCTGTTCTGCTTTTCTAGTGTACCTACAGATGGCGCCATTTAAATAAAACGCTTACGTAAAATTTGTATTTTCATCACAACAATGTTTATTGTTGGAAACGAACTTAAACGACTTAGAAGTTATCACATGCTCACGGCAAACTTTCGAAAGACGGCGAACAAAGCTCGGTTGCTGCGATGTATTTACAATTAAAATTAAGTTCAATAAGTAATCTCTGACTTTAAATAGTATCTATTGAATTAGGAATTTAAATTGATATGGAGATAACTCGATATAAAAAAAAATTAAAAGAACTTTTATTTATTATAGCTGGTATTAGAGGAATCAATAAATTTTACTGCACAATTATGCAGTCTGTGGAGTTTGCTTGCCTTTTGACCATACTCTTTTTCGCACGTTCCTGTCCTAGGTAATATATTTTTTATCACCAGTAAGCGATCTTTTCAAAAACGGTTCGTTTTCATTACATTTCAATGGAGAATTGAAAATGCGTATAAAATTCATTACATTTCTTTCAGTGAGCTCGTGTGGGATCCAAGTATCGATCTTTTTTGTATATCCAGCTTTTTGCAAATGAGTCAAAACTGTTTTGTGGCCAATCCCCAGCTCTTCAGCTATGTCGTAATAACTAATATGCCGATCTTGCTGTACTTTTATCTAAAATGGCATTGACTTCATCCACAGCGGTTCGACCAGAACGAAGTTCATCTTTGACATCAAAATTACCGGACTGAAAATATTTGAACCGGTTTTGTGCTACTCTTACCGACACTGTGTTAGGTCCATTAACACATTAATTTTTTTTGTGGCTTGTGTCGCATTTTTCAATTATATTAATATATGTCGCAAACTTCAAAATGTATCGAATTTCTACGTTTAGTTTCACTCGCTTTGGTGGACGGAAAAACAATAAAAAAAATGGCGGGACACAGTTTCAACTTTTTTGTTAAATGTCATCTATTTAATGGTATCAAAACTAGCCACACATAGCACAACCAAAGATTTTTACTGCAACTTTTTTCTTATAAATTACAAAAAAAATTATTCCCCTACCGAATTTTCCCCGAATCATATGTTAAGTTTATATGCGTATTAAGTTAAGAAATTTCTGCAAAGTGATATTTTATATTGTTAATTCATATTCATAAAACTTTATTCGTAATGTGGCGAATATTTATTTGTGTATTGTGAAAGTTATGAATCGAGATTTACGGTTATATTTATGTAACATCTTTTAAGAGTAAAATCATGTGCTTGACGGCAGAAAATAGCACACATCGGATAAAGTTTTGGTGTTTCCCATAAAAAAAACTGGAAATCTACCTAAAACAAGATTTTTGATAACCTGAACGTTCAAAACTAATAAAATTAATACTCGATTAACAAACCATAATGAAAGATCAGCTTACCAATGGTGCCGTATTGTGCTTCATCGTTGTCCAAGTTGGCCTTGTCGAATATGGTCGTCGAATAGAATATGACCGCGTTGATGCCCGACAACTGCTGGGCTATCATCACGACCACCCCTATGAGGAGCGGCTGCCTCAGCTGTCTGTTCGTCAACAACTCGCGTATGGTCACCTTCTTGCTTATCTTGTTCTTTTCCGCTTCCTAAGGATGTGTATATTTAATATTTTCTATTATACATGTTCGTGTATGTGACTTCGCCTAACGAACTGTATAGGAGAACGATATAGCTAGGCCCATATTATAGACACTGCGTTCAACGTCCGCTTCGCTTTAACTCAAAATTTAGCGATGATCGTCTCCAATCCGGATCCCGCTCTGCATTTGGATCCTGGTACTACCCGTCTATTCCGATATCAGTCGTGATTATGGTCTTCGTCCTCCCTTGAAAACCGCCACTATTTTTCTGGTTTTCATACATTTTTTTTTTTTCTAAAAATTAATATTAAATTATTATGGCTAATTTAATATTAATTTTAAACAGGCTATTTTTAATATTAAAAATAGCCTGTCTCGTATTCTAACAGATAAAATTTTGCATTTAGTCAAAAATTGATTACAATCCCTTCAGCCATTCGAACCGGACAAACAGGCATTCAATTTTATTTCTATGTGTAGATTAATATAATTTAAGCAAATATTTAGAAAAACATTCAAGGTTTCGTTAAAAGACAAGATTCTTGTAATAAAATATTAGACTTTGGAAAACCTCGCCCTTTTTTCCTACAATAATTTTGTGAAATTTTGGCAAGTGTAACAAAAATGAAGTTAGCGGGTTGATTTTAGTATATTGTACCTGCTTATAAGGAGGAAAAAAAAACTAATCTGTTTGTTGGTTACTGATATAACTTATAATACCTGATGCATCTCTTCCATTTCACCATGGACAGCGGCGTCACCTCTCAGCCAGTTCAGAGCTGAAAATCGGAAAGTAAATAGTTTTTACGAAATTAAGTGCGGTGTACATAATTCAGAGCCCATATTTAGCTTGACACTAAAAAATCATGATTGATTTGTCGCACGACAAAAAAGAAATCACGACTGAAAGCAATATGTGGATAGAATATGAGAGAGTTGAACAAGTGGAAGGGTCTGTCTACTTGAATAGTTTGCAAATGACGGTGAACATAATTGAGATATTGTAAGGAGAGTGAACGCTTCAAAAGCAGAATGGGGCCTTGCTTGCTGTTATCTGCAGTAAAGTGTCTTACGACAAGCGCATTTGGCTATCTATGATAGGGTCTTGGTTCCTAGGCTAATGTATGGTGGTGAGAATTGAGTATGGCGGGAGAATAATGAAAATGGAATCAACACAGTGGTGATACTATCTCTGCGCATTATCTATGGAGTGTGTTTGAGCGATAGATATAGGAGTAGTCAAGTGATGTTAACCCGTATCTGACCAAAGAAGTCTACAGAAAGATTGAGTGTGATAGAACAGTCGATGTGGGTTGGTTCTGGGAAATTTTATGCAGACTAAATAGGTGGTATATTAAAGAAGAAGAAAAGGGCTAAATTTTAAACACCCGAAACCGATGAGCTCGCAGGAAAAATTGATGGATGTCAGTGAAGCAAAGATCGTACCATGTGGAGATCTATGGTCTCTGCCTTAGCTCTTTGAGAAACAGGCGTGAGCTTATAAATAAATCAGTAATTCAACCATTTAGGGTGTCTGATAAATTCGAAAAAGATTTTCCACAAGTCATTTCATGCGGCAATCGTAAAACAATTCGACTTTAATCAAGATTCTGGCTTTTGCATTTTTAAAAAATAAATACTAATTTAGGGACATGTCTACCTCTCTGAGCTTCCAGCTCCTGGCCTTTATTCAGCAGCAAATATTTGGGCGATTCCGGGCAGTACGGCAGGGTCAAGCCCTGCAGCACCGCCGGCAGGGCCGTCACGGCGAACAGCCAGGGCCACAGAGAGTCCGTGCCCAGGATCGACTTGTGGCCGAGGATTTGCGACAGCAGGATGGTTATCGTGATCACCAGCTGATATACTGTGCATATCTGAAACAATATTGGGATACACTGTTTTTTTACCGAGCTTTTTTAATTTTTTTTTGTCTTTAGAATTAGGGACGTTGTGAAAAGTTAATTTTTTACATATTTATTTGACAAATTAGCAAGTGGCGTTGTCATGTATTATAATAGTACTATCATTTATTTCTTTCTTTGACACGACATCGTGAAATAAATTATTTCGTCTCTAACACATATTGATTTCTATCCTTTATGGTCGAGTTGCCGGCGACTTCAATTCTGATTCATCGCATTCTTGTCCGTAACAAATATTATTTTATTTATTTTGCTGTAACAAGCTACGTCTGCGCCTAACTTCATAAATGTACGTATAGATAAAATCGTGAAAACGGGGAAAAACAAATAAATATGCCAACGTTTTTATAATGTTACAATGATAATAAGTAGGGGGTATTAATTCAAATTTAAATATTTGATTATACATAACTCAATAGCTAGATGGTCATTAAAAAACCTAAGCGTGCACTGCCATACAAGTGATTCAAGTGAAACTTCTTAAATAATAAACAATCACAGGACACAAACGCATAAAAACAAACTAAACAATACGAAAACACGACGTTGAATGTTAATCACACAACGCGTTGTATCTCAGCTATTCGTATATAATGTCTGGCGCGTACATCTACAACGCGCACATGCGAGACGCTATCTTATTCTATTGCGTTGTATCGTCGCGTATACGTCACTCTTTTTTACTCCACTCCCGTAGCGTTACATCTTCATCCTTCACGTAACGAAATGCGCCTAAATGTGACGTGATTCTCGCCCAATCATCGATTATTTATCGATAGGTGTTATAATTGAAGCACTATATATAATACGCCATTGGACTCGTGATTCATCACCGCTCGGATAGAAGTTAATTCTTACAGAGCCCCGCAGCGATACCGGCGATATCTCGGCGAGGTACATGGGCGCCAGGCCGGCGTTCAGTCCGCTGTTCACGCCTATCAGGAGTCTGGAAGAAGAAGAACAAGAGATTACTGGCTCTGCAACCGGACAGACATCATCATTCCAAATATTATCTTCCTATTCGTTGACGCGGCAAAGATATGAATTTTTTTGTTGAATTTTACATAAAAAACACACAGCGATACACACACTCACCGGACAAGTGCGAACGTGGACTTGCACCCGACCGTCCGTGTGTTAAGATTTCGACCATAACAGTACGTGATTGCACGTCGTTTAAAACTTGCACTGATCGCTACATATTATAAAACAAAGTCCTTCGCCGCGTCTGTCTGTCTGTTCGCGATAAACTAAAAACCTACTGAACGGATTTTCATGCCGTTTTCACCAATAGATAAGAGCAATTGATTAGGAATGTTCGAGTGTATAATTTGTCAAGGTTTGTATGAAAAGGATATACCGGGTGCGAAGCCGCGGTCGGGCCGCTAGTGTTTTACCTATGTGGCAACATTTAGACAATCAAACCTACGGTACAAAACAACGTAAAATGAAAATGCGTACGCTCTTGCCTCGTGTCATGCAATCGAAAACGAAATGGAGTCAATTAGAAAAACGACACGTGTAGTGACGTTGTTGTTATATGTTATCACAGATCAACCATAAAAGTTAAAAAGAAATGAAACACAGGTGATTCAACGTCTATTGTTTTTTGTTCCTCCAAATATCCAATAACTGATCACATATTAAAAATGGATTATAAGAAAAAAATGTAAAAGTGAAACTTATTTATGACATAAAAATACTTCGATTACATATTCATAGCAGCTATTTCAATTATTGTGAAAAAATAAATTCTTGGTAAAAATAGAATAGTTATTTTATTTGCAATTTAATAAATTCTTGGTAAAAATAGAATAGTTATTTTATTTGCAATTTAATTGTACAGTCGAAACCAACAAACAGCTAATAAATCCATCTATTAACAATTTCAATTGTTATTATTGTCTCTCTCTGTCTTTCTGTATATAATTGGATATATAAGTATTGGATACTTATAATCATCCAATAAGTTCTTGAAGTAGTTAATTTATAATATTCATTTATGATATTTCTTAAGACATGCATCATCGATCAATGTCAAATTTTCAGAAAGTCTTAGTTAGGTTCTTTCAAATATAATATCCAAATTCATATGCGTGTACGTGCACACGCGCACGCACATGAATTTGGATATGTGCATGTACGTTACACACACAGGCGGGCGCACGCATGCACATACATCCACACACCACACACACTCATATCCTACCATTTTATCGGCCTGATCAGGATGTACATCCATACTGATTTACAGCTTTTTAGTACTAAGAATCTCAGAACTGAGCCGTAGAATACTGAAATTAAAATAAAATGAATGTGGCAATTGCAAAGAAGTGTTTGTTTATGAAAAGAAACTTATCAGCCGTGACGGTAAAACGTTGCAAGAGAACGTGACGTTTATCCGTAACTCACCTTCCCAAAGTGAACAGTTCGAAGGAGGCCGCTGCCTTGGCTGAGGCTTCGAAGGCGACGCCCACCAGCACCAGGACGTTGTTGAGTAGCAGCCCGCCTTTTCTGCCGAATCTGTGGCGAACCGAAAGTAACCTATTATTACTCAATTTACGATTCACCTTTTCTGTTGAGATTATAGGTAAGATTAATAATAATAATAATAATATCTTCGGACATATATACACAGCACCGTCTGGTCCCAAACTAAGCAACGAGGCTTGTACTAGGGTACCAGACAGTTGATATATTACAGACATACTTTTTTTTGTAAATATATACGTATAATACACAGAAACATCCAGACTCAAGACAAACATTAATTTTTAATCAAATAAATAAATGTTTTTCTTGTGCGGGAATCGAATCCACGACCCCAGCGCGACCGGTAGGGTCACTACCACTGCGCCAATCAGGCAGTCTAAACATTCATAACCAATATGCCTAATAAACTTTACTAAACACTAAACGATTATGAAAAGGAAAAACCTGTCACGCGCAACGTAAAAAAGCTGGCTGAGAGCAGTTTTTTCGCTAATAACTCAAAAATGGTATATCCCATAGTGTTGAAAATAATTTTCTTTAAAAGTGTTTATTGAACGTTATCTTCGTTAATTTTATTATACTTTTTAGACGTACGGTTTAGAAAACAAGGGGGATTCTTACAATATTCGTAGCGATTATTTCCGAAATTATTCACGTAATCAAAAATATTACTTAGAAACCTTAAAGTATTTTTAAAAGAACTGTCGAAATATTTGCCACTCTTTGATGTTTGATGGAAAAAAATCTTTTTCAGCTTCTATTATATGTATGGAGTGCCTCTCCTAGAAATGTTCATTTTAATTATTTAACTACTTAACTAACTAGTGGCTTCTATAAGACGCCTACACTATAATTTTGATCAGTATACGTCTTGTAGTCTTTAAATAAAATGCCTGTGGCATACGGACGGAGGGACGAACGGACATGACGAACCTATAAGGGTTCTGTTTTTTTTCCATTTTGGCTCGGAACTATAAAAATCATCTACCATGATCTGGAATATGTTAACCAATAAAAAGACTCAAACAATGTAACAATGTGAGTAACTAACGCATTTCGATATCAACAAATAAACATACAAACAACCTATTACTTTATTTGAGAGGCGATTATTCATTATTTCGTTTACGAGCATACCTAGTTGTTCGACTGTATCTCATATTTCGTTTACGAGCATAGTTGGTAGATTTGTATCTCAGAAAAGTATTGATTGGCACCACACTCTCACAGAATGAGTAGCAGCTTCAACTGTGCGCATTCGTCAGGCGAGCGAGAGTTCCGGCGGTCCACTACCCTCTGTCGCCCTTCCGTCGGTCCGATCTCACGAGATGTCCTATTCCCACCCGAGAGGCCGGCAGCGCACCGGCGTCTCCGCCGGGATCGCTGCTGTCCACGGGCGGCGGTGACCATCTTCTCTCCGACGGCCCGCCCGCCCGTTTATTCGGCACTCACCTGTCAGCCACCACGCCGGTGAGGACGCCCCCTATCATCCCCCCCACGCAGTAGATGGACACGGCCACCGACCACAGCGAGTTGGCTTTGGTGCTGCGCTGCTCGTCGCTCGTCGCGTTCGCGCCCGACGCGTTCACGCCGATGACACTCGTGTCGATCACGTTGACGTCGGTCGCGTTGGTGTCGGTGATGTTGGTGTCGATCATGTTCGCTGTGGCCGTGTTCATGACCTCGTTCTCCAGCCATTTCGTCATCACCTGTCAATTGGACAAATGAAAAATTACAATTTACTTATATATACCTACACCAAAAGAAACAAGAAAGAGAAAGAGTCAAATCAATCATCTACGTGGAATATCAATCTAATGCCATTGACAGGAATAAAGTTATTGTATTTTTGAGTATTCTGACAGTCTTCATTTTTCAATTATACTTTTCATTAAATGAGCAATTGTAATGGTATTCTATCAAAACTGTTACAAGTTACTCCTTTATTAATGAGTACATAAAAAAACAGACATGACATTTGTGATAGGTAACAAAAAATAAAAAAAAATACAATTTATCAAAAAAATTTCGTATTTTTTATTTACAAAATGGAGTTGAAGTATTATAATTCTATCTTAGAGAAATAATATCAAAGCGATCAACAACAAAATATTACTTGAATCTCGCCACCGCTTCAGTGACCGAAAGATGGCGCAACAGTAGCGCAAGACATTATGGTGCGCTGTGAAGGAGGCAGATGTCGTGTCTGAGCACGAACACGTAAATCAATAACCATTCATTTAAATGGCACATTTATCACTATTTTTACCGCTTTGAAGAGTCAAATTTCTAATAAACGTCCACTTCTACTTTTTTGACGGGTTTGGGGAAACGTACCAGAGCATATTTTTAGCTTGTGACGTAGTTGCGCGCGCCGATGTAGAACACATAATTTATTGATGCATTTCGGTTTGAAGGTACAGCATAACGCACGAAACTCTGCCGCTGTTAATTTCCTGCGAATGATGCAACGCGCAGGCTCAACGCTCCCCGACCCTTGCTTCTTCTCCTCGCGTTCCTAGTTTGCGCCGTTGCGAACGCTTTCGTGACTAACTTCACGGTGGCATAATGTCGTGCGTTGTACCGTACCCAAATGTCTGAAGTGTATACATCATACAGTAATATAGTGTATACGCAAACGGAATGTACAATTCTTGCTCAAATGAATACACGTCACAAATGCTGGAGCTTTTAACTGCACTGTACAATTCTTGTTCAAATTAATACACACGTCACAAATGCTGGAGCTTTTAACTGGAATGTACAATTCTTGTTCAAATTAATACACACGTCACAAATGCTGGAGCTTTTAACTGGAATGTACAATTCTTGTCCAAATTAATACACACATCACAAATGCTGGAGCTTTTAACTGGAATGTACAATTCTTGTTCAAATCAATACACACGTCACAAATGCTGGAGCTTTTAACTGGAATGTACAATTCTTGTTCAAATTAATACACACGTCACAAATGCTGGAGCTTTTAACTGGAATGTACAATTCTTGTTTAAATTAATACACACATCACAAATGCTGGAGCTTTTAACTGGAATGTACAATTCTTGTTCAAATTAATACACACGTCACAAATGCTGGAGCTTTTAACTGGAATGTACAATTCTTGCTCAAATGAATACACGTCACAAATGCTGGAGCTTTTAACTGCACTGTACAATTCTTGTTCAAATTAATACACACGTCACAAATGCTGGAGCTTTTAACTGGAATGTACAATTCTTGCTCAAATGAATACATACACACGTCACAAATGCTGGAGCCTTTAACTGTAATGTACAATTCTTGCTCAAATTAATACATACTTTACAAATAATGAAGCTTTTAACTGGAATGTACAATTCTTGCTCAAATGAATACATACACACGTCACAAATGCTGGAGCTTTTAACTGGAATGTACAATTCTTGTTCAAATTAATACACACGTCACAAATGCTGGAGCTTTTAACTGGAATGTACAATTCTTGTTTAAATTAATACACACATCACAAATGCTGGAGCTTTTAACTGGAATGTACAATTCTTGTTCAAATTAATACACACGTCACAAATGCTGGAGCTTTTAACTGGAATGTACAATTCTTGCTCAAATGAATACACGTCACAAATGCTGGAGCTTTTAACTGCACTGTACAATTCTTGTTCAAATAATACACACGTCACAAATGCTGCTTTTAACTGGAATGTACAATTCTTGCTCAAATGAATACATACACATCGTCACAAATGCTGGAGCCCTTGAACGTACAATTCTTGCTCAAATTAATACATACTTTACAAATAATGAAGCTTTTAACTGGAATGTACAATTCTTGCTCAAATGAATACATACACACGTCACAAATAGAGCTTAACTTCATGCCAATTTTGTTCAAATTAATACACACGTCACAAATGCTGGAGCTTTTAACTGGAATGTACAATTCTTGTTTAAATTAATACACACATCACAAATGCTGGAGCTTTTAACTGGAATGTACAATTCTTGTTCAAATTAATACACGTCACAAATGCTGGAGCTTTAACTGGAATGTACAATTCTTGCTCAAATGAATACACGTCACAAATGAGCTTTTAACTGCACTGTACAATTCTTGTTCAAATTAATACACACGTCACAAATGCTGGAGTTTCAACTGGAATGTACAATTCTTGCTCAAATGAATACGTCACAAATGCTGGAGCTTTTAACTGCACTGTACAATTCTTGTTCAAATTACACACGCACAAATGCTGGAGCTTTTAACTGGAATGTACAATTCTTGCTCAAATGAATACATCGTCACAAATGTTGAGCCTTTAACTGTAATGCAATTCTTGCTCAAATTAATACATACAAATAATGAAGCTTTTAACTGAATGTACAATTTTGCTCAAATGAATACATACACACGTCACAAATGCTGGAGCTTTTAACTGGAATGTACAATTCTTGTTCAAATTAATATCGTCACAAATGCTGGAGCTTTTAACTGAATGTACAATTCTTGTTTAACAATACACACATCACAAATGCTGGAGCTTTTAACTGAATGTACAATTTTGTTCAAATTAATACACACGTCACAAATGCTGGAGCTTTTAACTGGAATGTACAAATTGCTCAAATGAATACAAATGTCGAGCTTTTAACACTGTACAATTCTTGTTCAAATTAATACACACGTCACAAATGCTGGAGCCTTTAACTGTAATGTACAATTCTTGCTCAAATTAATACATACTTTACAAATAATGAAGCTTTTAACTGGAATGTACAATTCTTGCTCAAATGAATACATACACACGTCACAAATGCTGAAATTTTTAACTATGGTTGTTACAGCTAACTGTGCTGTGATTGAAAGCTCCGGCCTTCACCATGAGGTGAGAACGATAACATGCTGATATTTATACACATTTAACAGGTCCTATTGTCGCATCTTTTTTAAGTGCAAATGCTTAAGGCGCATGCGTCTAATGACAAATGCGGTTGATCGCTCAATAAAATCAAATGTGCAACCAGGTGTTGTGAATGTAGCAGACAGCGTGTCGTGTTAAATATGCATGTTTATAAGTTAATTTATTTATATAAATTTCCAATGATTAATATTTTCATGTTTATAAAATATTTTTTCACACTAATATACTTATTGTAGTACACATATATTTTTTTACTGTGAGAATCGTGTATTCAGATTTAAGGCTGTATTTATATAAATATTATTTTTTTTCAGGAAATGAAATTACATATCTAACTACACAGAAAATGGTACACATCTCATAAGCTCTTTATCTTGCATGAATAATTATTCCAAATAATAATATTCCAAAAACAATGTATTTTTTTGATAATGTAAGCATGAATTTTTATTTTATTATTTCTCCAATATCTCTACATATTTC